>JAHWFP010003874.1:0-10084 GCA_023313725.1 Lithobius niger
ACCCTTACTACCCGGTGGTTAGCTTAGGTCTACTCTATTCGGACAGAATGTGTATGAACGGTTGTATCAGGTTTCTTTGTTCTTAGAATATTGTTATAGAACTTTAGGAACACAATTTTCTTGTGAAGTTTGGCATTTTGTCTTTTGATGCTTTAGAATTTTTTATTATATTTCGTAGATTTACGGTGGAGGATAACAGTAATGCTCTCTGCTGAGAATACCCTACCATGTTACTAAATGGACAAATAGTTTTAAACATAAAACAAAGCAGCAAACGTATACCAACCACTGGATCATCACATGGGGTCTTTGTAGGAAGATTTCCAGTTTTTCGTCAAAATGTATTTATTCCTGACCACCGGGTAGTAAGGGTCTAATGCTTACCAGCCTCTTACAAAATTTTATACCTAGACCCTTACTGTCAAAGCTTGTCCGTGTTCCTTCTAGGTTTTGACTTTTAGACCCTTACTCTAAACATTTAACGTTCCGTTTTTGTTTATTAATTCGTGTTACTTTTAGAATTGCAGCTAAACTGTAAAACAGTGCAGTTGACGGTCCAAATTGAAAGTTTAACACAGAAACCCTAGGCTGACTCTTACTAACACTGTTAATAATTGAAACAAATCCTTTAATCTTCAGTCTTGCAGCTGGCGTTTGCAAATTGGCACTGATGCATAATAACAATGTTTAAAACAATGTAAAACAATCAATCTGGTCGTTTAGAGCTCCATAACCCGTGAACCACGTGACCAATTAGAAAATGCCTTATGGAAAGGGCACATCTACAGAGCAATACCTGTAAAATGAGCTAAGAACCAGATTCATAGGACAAATGGTTTGACCTGTAGAGAGGACAGACGAAAGTATCCCCAGAACAACAACAACATCATCAAGAAGAAGCAGAACAAGAAGTTGTCTATTTGGCCCCTCTCTGTATCTCGGGTTTGGCTGGACCGAATTTCACAATTTTTGGACTGTAGAGAGGCCTTGACTAGTCGAGGCTGGATTCCAAATTTGGTTTTAAAATGTTGACTTTTGACGGCGTTATAAGCTCTCAAAGTTAAGAGTTTAACACAGAGACCCTAGGCTGACCCTTACTAACACTGGCTATCGCCAGTGTTAATTAATTGGTTTTCAAAAGCTTTCAGAAGCAAACCTTAATGTAAAGTATTCTTTATTATCTGTTGCATAAATAAAACCAGGAGTTTTAAGCTTCAGTCGTTTGCTAGATTTGATTAATTGTCTTTTAGTGTAAATTATAAATATGTAGCCCATCTTTAATTTTAGCTAGTTAAACAATTAAATCCACCGTTGGTGGCAGCGATACCGACAGTTTAAGGTTAGGCCCCTTTAATTAGGACCGGCGCTTCATCCCCCATGCTGAGACAGTGTCCATGCTGTGTTGAATAACGTAAAAAGTCGTCATTAACACCGATTAACCTCAAGCTGAAACTCCACGTACACCAGGGAAACCGGGGGCGTTACAAGCACCTAAGCCGTCGTAGCGTCAGCCGTTACACTAGTTACCCTACAGTTAGGACAAATGACTCTCTGTTACCCATGCTGGGCCAGTAGCAAACGTGTGCTGTTTTCCGTAAAAGTAAAACCGCCACCGAACTAGAAGTTTAAGAGGTCAAAACTACATTGATGTCGGAGAAGTTACAAGCACCTTGAGAATCGTAGCTTCGGCCGCTACAATCTGGAGGCAGCGGTGGGATGAACAGGTGCTGTTCCGTCAAGCGTTTCCCCCCTGCCATGCTACTACAGATGAACAACTCTTCAATCTTTCAAGCCGCAACTTGGACGTAAGTTGCAAGAAAAAGTTGTCCGGGACTCAGTTACTATAGTCCCCCGAAAAAAGACGCCTGCATTGCCGCTATAAATCAATGCTTTCCCCGCCCCAGTGACAACGCCGTTCCTGGAGCCAAACGACTGGAGCCGCAGCTTCACCGAGTGAACGCCTGCCCAGCCGAGATGCGAGCATCAAACCCCGCAACCCTGTGAGGAGAAACCAGCCAACAACGGACAAGGGGCTCCAGCACAGACGACTGCCTGCAGATGAGACAACCATCGCCGCAGAGAACAAAATCCAGAGACGTGCTAGTACAACGCCCGTGGAATCAGTATCGTCGATCGACGGTGGGACGATTGGCCAGATGTGGACAGACAGACCGCACAGTGATTGTGTTTTCTGGGTAAGTGTGCATAGGATATGCTTTGGCCTAGTGTTGTAGTTAGAAACATTTATGTATTTTAATTATTTATACACCAAAGCTAGGGGTCGTTACAGTGTTTTCCCTTGCTAAAGCTTACTGTATTAGGATGAGAAACGTTTAAATTCGTGCTCAGTCTTAACGTAAAGTTTGAATTAATTTTGCGGCTGCAATTTAATTCCGTATTTCATTTATAAAAGCTGTATTTTTGAACGTAAGGTAAAAATTTCCCGAAATGGCTACTTACGACGAAATTGTAGAAGGTCTTAAAAACAAGGAGCTTAAGAAAGCATGTTTGGACTTAGGTTTAGCAGTAAGTGACACTAAACAAATATCACTAAAAATTTTACGTGATGCAGTTGACGATAACAAAGTTTCTTTAACTGAACTTGCTGACACGCTAGAAAGTGCCATGGAAAGGAGAGATTTAGCCATTCAAGCAAAAAAAAGAAATAGCTCTTAAAGAGAATGAGTTGTTTTTAAAAGCCGAAGAATTAAAATTAGAAGCTTTAAAGGTTGCCGATGCGGATAAACGCAGGGCACACGAACTTGCATTAATTGATCAAGAGGCACAAATACGTGACCATGAAGCGCAAATTAGAGAACATTCTAGCGCTCAAGAGCTACAAAAGCTTGATAAGCAGATAGAATTAGCTAGGCTAAATTCTGCTTGTTCTGGACCATCTAGTGGTACAGTAACCCCAAACCCTCAACGAGATCCAGTAAGCAAACCAGGCAAAATTGCTGACGTTGTAGGTTTAGTGAATAGATGGACGTCCGACTCAGAAATTAACAGTTTCCTTAAAATTTACGAGAGAACTATGTTAACGCAGAAAATTCCCAAAGAGGAATGGGTGGTAGGCTTACAACCTCTTTTAGGTTCAGTATTAATCCAAGTGTGTGATCAGCTCCAAGATGCTGACATGCATGACTATGAAATCGTTAAAACTAAACTTCTTGACAGGTTTGTACAAGCTAAAGAGTCTCTGCAATCTCAGTTTTGTTCCCTAGAAAAATTGCCGGAGCAATTATTTCACGATTATGCTTTCAATCTGGAAACCTTGTTTTCCCGTTGGGTCTCACTAGCTAAAGTAAATAAAAGCTATGACCAACTAGTGAATTTAATTTTGCTAGAATAGTTCACGAAAGCCTGCCCAATTGCGCTCCGCAAATGGCTTCCCGACCAAATCAAAACCGGCACTCTTGCCGTGGCAGCAAAACTCTGTGACGAGTTTACAACACGACATAAACAAATGCAGCTGACGTTTCTTAGTGTTAAGCCGTCTAGTAATGCTTCTAAAGCATCTTCTAACAACCGGGGTGGTAACAGGAGTTATCAGACTGCAGCTAAACCGGCCGGTACTGCAGTGCCCTTACCGGACTCCACTAGTAGGGATTCGGCCAGCAACAACAACGGCTCTTCTAACCGTGAGTTTGACCGTCCACGTGTGACAAGGACTAATGATAGCACATGCTTTTTTTGTAAACGGCCGGGCCATAGACGTATAGAGTGTAAACTACGTATTGCCCAAGAACAAGCTGATGCAGCTGCAGCAGCTAAGTCTAATTTCGTGAGCAACAATCCTCCCGAAATCGTTTTGTCCAAACATATCCGTGAGTGGTCAGTGAATGGAAATAAATGTTTGGTGTTGAGAGACACAGGGTCTACTCACGACGTCATTGATAGGAAACTTGTACGTCCTGATCAATTCACGGGTGAATACACCCATTGTTAAAACGCTCTTACAGAGTAAACTACCGCTCATGCAATTGCCATGATCGAAGTTCAAACCCCATATGGGCCTTTAAAAACAGAGGCTTTGGTCTCAGACCACATGGGAAGTCACTTCCAAATGCTCTTGGGTGTTCCCTCCCAGACGATTCTGGAAGAAAAAGGTTTGAAATCGTTACCCCAGTATTGTAACACTGTAACCCGTTCACAAACTCGTGTGGACCAACAACTCCCGATAATGAAACCAAAATATCCTGAGATCGAATCTGAAAGTGAAATTGACTCAGATAACGATTCTGAACAACGTGTAGTCACTCCCCCTGAAACTACACAAGGTTTTCTTAGCCCTAAACCTGAGAGTTTAGACGACGCCATACTTAACCCCCAATTCTCTGAGCTGTTAAACATTAACAAAACCGAATTTGCTAAGTTGCAATTAAATTGCCCAACTTTACAAACTTGCTGGAAGACTGCCGAGATTCCCATCGAGCAGCAAGATGAGAACAAACAGTTCTTCATCGAGAAAGAGTTGCTTTATCGTAGACCTTTTCGACCTTTAGGTAAGCCGGTAATTAAGAACCAGTTAGTGCTTCCTAAAGAATGTAGAAGTTTTGTGTTAGACACTGCTCACGCAAATGCATGGGTTGGGCATTTAGGCCGGTCCAAAACAAAGGACAGAGTGTTATCCAACTTCTATTGGCCCCACTGTTTTACAGATATTGAAACCTACGTCTTAACTTGTTTGACTTGTCAAAAAAATGGCAAGACAGGGCAAAAGTTTGTTGCTCCCATGGTGCTAGTGCCCATGGACGGTGAGCCCCTCAATAGATACATTGTTGATATTGTTGGACCCATTAGGCCTACTAGTAAGGCTGGTTACAAGTATATATTATCATTGCTTGACCCCGCAACAAAATTCCCTGAAGCTGTTCCCCTCAAAGAGGCTAACAGTAAGAGTGTTGTTGATGCACTCCTGGTAATTTTTTACCGACTAGGGTACCCGAGCGAGCTCCAATCCGACCTGGGCTCATGCTTCATTTCCAAACTCACAACTTTATTTCTTGAAAAATGTGGAATTGGGTGTGTGAACTCTAGTGTGAATCATCCACAGAATAACAGCGTGGAACGCTTCCACCGTACGCTAAAGGTAGTGCTGCGAGCTGTTTGTCACGAGCATCCCCACGATTGGGAACGATGCCTTCCAGGCGCCATGTTTGCCCTGAGAGCTGCTGCACATGAAAGCATCGGCTTCACTCCAGCTGAGTTAGTCTACGGACGTAACCTCAAAGGCCCACTGGAGCTTGTTAAAAGCCAATAGATCGAGCCAGACGTTCATCCATCCGTCCTGGAGTACATCTTAGACTTGCTTCAAAGATTCAAGTACTCACGGAAACTCTCACTTGAGAATATTGTAAAAAGTCAAGTAAAAAACAAATCTTAGTATGACATTAAGGCAGTTGAACGGAAGTTCAAAGTTGGTGACAAAGTCTTAGTACTAAAGCCGGCTAGAGCCAATAAATTAGAGATTTATTGGGATGGCCCTTGCGAAGTTTTGAAACGGTTGTCTGATACCAACTATCTCATTAAAAAGTCGTTTGGTCTGCTAAAAGAAACCGTGTATCATGTAAACCTTTTAAAGCCCTATCTGCCTAGGGAAGGTGCCAGTAATTTCACTCTTTCTGACGAACGTGATTTATATCACAAGGACCATGTCTAGACAGGCCAGCCTGGTGATGGCCACCTCACTTCTAAAGAAGCCATGTCTCACTTTAAGAAATTCGGCGATTTAACTGAAGCGCAGAAGATTGACCTACTAAATGTATTTGACAAAGTAGATGGAGTTTTTTCGACTCTGCCAGGTCAAACTGACCTTGTTGTACACGACGTTGAACTTGTTGACTCTCAAGTCAAGCCTTGCAAGTATTATCGCCACGCGAAATATGAGCGAGATCTAATTGTTACAGAGATACAGTGTATGCTCAATCTCGGTCTTATTGTTGAAACTGATTCTCCCCACGGCTCTCCTATGATAACTGTTCAGAAGGAAGATGCTAGTCCTCGCCCTGTACCCGACTACCGCGAGCTCAACAATAATACAGTCACCCGAGACTACCCCATTCCTAATATTGAGGAGTGTATCAAATGTGCAGCTAAATGGAAATTTATTTCTATCTTTGATTTGAATCGTGGATTTTGGCAGGTGCGTTTGATGCCCCAAGCTTCCTCGGCTGCCATTATCACTACTTCCATAGGGAAATTTCCTCCCCTGATAATGAATATGGGAATGAAGAACGCCCCATTTTGCTTCCAAAAGCTAATGGATAATGTCACTCGTGGCATGGAGGAATACGCCACCCCATTTCAGGATGACACTTGTAAACGCGGTCTCGTATCAGACGCTCGTGGTGAGGACACCTCATCACCACCAAAGAAAAAACCTGAGGGCAGTATTCTTCCACACCAGAAGAACAATCGTCTATATGGCGATTTCACTTTAAAATGTAAATAATATATATTTTTTTAGGCATAAAACCGAAACACTTTTCAGCTTAGTTGTGTTTTAGATGTTGCCAACACCCGATATTTTTTATTTGTAACAGGTGACAACTTTGTTTATTTATGAAAAATGTCCGATGTTCAAACCAGTTTATAATCTAACCTAAACTGCGATATAGCCCTTTAAAAACTAGCTGGAACATTTTATCTTTTGATTTGTGCACTTATTGCATTTTGGTAAATTTAACTTCTTGCCATGAACCCTACCGGAGCTCCAATGTTTATGTTCGTCTATTTTCACGTACCCAGTGTATGATTTTATGTTTATTTTTTATAGCATCTCCATCCAAACTCCGACCGTAGTGAACCTCTAAAAACGTAAACAAACTGGCTTTCCTTCGTTGAAAACATGCCTTGTATATAGCAATCCGTTTCCCAAAGTCATATGTTTATTCTGTGCATTACACTTCGTTCCCCCCCCCCTCCTTCAATAGTTGCGATGCCTAACGTCGTAGTTTATTTTAATAGGCCTAAAAATCACGTTGTTATGAGTTGAAAACTCACTTGCACATTCAAAGCCAGGCCTCTAAGTTTCCAAGTGGGCAATTCCCTTTGTCAATTCGAATCCATCCAACCAAAACACTGCTTCAATTCCGTCAGCCAGTCAGAGCACTCAAGCTACCCCGGTCGTCCGCGTTGTCATGGCCGACTTCCGGTAATGACAGCGCGGCCGATCTAGGTCAGTCTCTCCTCCTCCAGATGTCAGACTTCTCTTCCCCGCACCCCCCCTCCGCAGCTATCCTCGGCGTCCGCGCCAACTTCCGGTAATGAGTATATAACCCCAAACCCAGAGACACTCGTTAGCACAGCTCAAGGATTCTCAAAGCTAGAGGTCACTAAGCCGGTCGGGAGTGGAGATGCCGCGGTCCGATTGATGCCATGCCGGTCAAAGGTAGTGGTTCGTATCGTACTTAGTTTAGCTTTAAAAGTTTAATTTTTGGACTTACATTCAAAATTTACAGTTTAAACTTAACTTAACCTCGTAGCTTTAGAAAGTAAATTTATGGTGCGTCAAGTCAAACGGCATTTCGGACGTTGGCGGCCGTAATTTTAGGGTTCACGGTCCCTTACTATACACCAGCTTTATTTCGTGTTTCTTTTGTAGCGGTGCTCACAGGTCCTAGAGGTGCCTACTGTTCTGCACCGACATCTGGTGTGGTCTCGGGAAAGTGAGAAGTACTTTGGGTGGCCGTTTTTACTTTTGCGAAGTTTAAACAAGCATGGCAGTCACTACTGCACGGTTAGGAACAGAGCGTCTAAGTCCTATCTGAAGTTTTAGTACTATCTAATCGTTTTTGGTTCACTGCCACCAGGTGGGTGGTTTAATTGCTAACCTTAGGCTTTAAAATAAAAAGAATTGTTTTTAGTTAAAACACTAGCAAATTATATCTCTCTAGAAGCAACTGAGTTTAAAACTCTTCGTTTTAATAAACAGGGGGAATGAAAAACATTTTACATTGGCAACTAGTCTACAAAATGGCTTTGAATAAAAGCACACAAGTAATTTACAGAAAATAAATTATCGGCAACGAATTTACATTTAAGAAAATTCACACTTACAATTTCGAATAGAAAAAGTTCTTTTGGTGTCACCTAAACACCTCTAAGTTAGAAACTGCACTCTCACAAATTTCAGTCTTAGTCTAAGTTTAAGATTTTGTTTCAAGGCATCTTGCACAAGATCAAATCTATTCTTTCACATTGAGTCAAGCTAGCAATAATCAGGGCCCTACCATCGAAGTCTGTGCTTCTGTAATTATGCTACAGGACCTTGGTGAATCTAAAATAACTGTTTGAGTACGCTATGTAGTACAAACAGAAAGAAAGCCGGTTTTTAGAAAGGGGACCCTTAAACCCTTAAGTTATGAGAGGGGAGACCAGAAAATGCCGATGGTTTTAACTACCCATAATCACGAAACTCAAGTCAAACGTTAGTTTAAATCTTTAAATTTAAATTTAGAAATAAAGTTCCGAAAAATTAAAATAAAGCTAACACTAGTTACCTAAACTTCTACCTTGCCCGGCATGGCAACACTCGGACTGGGTACATCTCTGCTCCGACCGCCGTAGTAACGTCTGACTTGGAGTTGAGCCAATGCTGTAGATGCAGTCCCTCAGGTCTGTTTTATACCTGCTGCCTGTCTGCAGGTAGGAGGGAAACCGCAGACCTGTAGGAGATCGACGTAGGGGGGGTGCGGGGTAGAGGGATGCCTCGAGGAGGAGAGGAGTCTGACTCTGGCCGACGAGGCTGTCACTACCGGAAGTTGGCATGGCAGCGCGGACGGGCAGGGTAGCCTTGGACTCTGATTGGACAGGGATTGAAGGTGCTTGGATGGCAAAGGGAATTGCCGACCCTGGGTGGTTTTAGAGGCCTTAGCTTGAGAAGTGCATTGAGTTAAACTCATAACAACGTGCAAATAGGCCTATATATATATATTTTTTTTTATGAAACTACAATGTTATGCATTGCAACTATTAAAAGAGGGGGGGGGGGGGAACGAAGTGTTTTGCTCAATTCTTTAAACAAACGTGATTTTTAATAGTAGGAACGTTACTATGGTCGGAGCCCTGGAAAAAAAATACAAGATTAACACTTTTGGAAAAATTGTCCGGTAAAATTCGAAGGAAAGTTTGCCGAGTTCAGTAGTGTTTAGAAACCTAGTTTTTGCTAAACTGTTGCCCAATTAAATAAAAAATAAAAAAGGTTAAATACACCAGCTTATTCCCTGAATGCTAGAACGCATGTAAATAGGTGAAATATTATTGCAGCTGCTAATAATAAAAATAACAGTCGAAGTTTTCATACATAACTTGGCCATTGCTAGAATAAAAACATCAAGTGCTGTGGTTTTCAATTACAAATATGAGAAGTAAAATACTCCCTAAACAACACTAAGCTGGTAGGCTTTAGTGGTAGGCCTTTAGGCCTAATAAATTATATGAATACACAAATATCACCTCCAAGAATGTTTCAACAACAGTCCACTTAAATTTTCGAGGAAGATAATACCGTTCCTCTTCTTCAGAAGTCCACACCACAGCAGAGAAAGTTCGTTCGATGTGCGCTTACTCCATGTTGCACTTTAAATCTTCGCGCACGTGCTGCCGACCACTGATCTCTAAGTTATTCACTAGAGGGCCGATCGACAACTGCAGTCAAATTCCACTTCGTGTCTAGTTTGGCAATTAGAGGCAATGGGACAAGTTCTTCAATTAGGTCGTGGGAAGGGCCAGTAAGGTTCATGAGAGGCACTCGTCGACGAGAAAATCTTTTAATTGCGAGGGATTCGAGTGCTCGGAGGTGTGCTCCTTGTTTGGTGTTGGAGTGGAGGAGCACTGACGCCTGGTCCCAAGCAATACTGTGGTTTGTCTTGTGATGATGTTGGGCGATCCCATTCAGTTTTTCCCCTCGTCGGGTGTCTCCCATGTGCTCCTTGAGTCGTAATTCCAGACAGCGTTTCGTTTCTCCGATGTAAGTGGCATTGCAGTCCAGGCACGGCACCTGATAGACCACTTTTTGGAGATTGCGCACCTCAGGTGGTGGTAAGCCCAAAACAGGCCTATCAGCCGGCATCACAGAGGG
>JAHWFP010003906.1:0-17354 GCA_023313725.1 Lithobius niger
TATTCGTTGTTTTTTATATGTTGTAATTGACATTTTTATGGGTTGTAGCTGTATTTTACTGACTGTTTGCCTGTAAATTTTATCTGTCTCGACTTTTCACAAGTTTTGAGGTGAACTTACTGAACTGAAAAAAAGGAAGTAAAAGAGCTACTAAAATTGATTGTGGAAGTACAAACAAATCTAAATAGTAATAGTTACAACTCAAAAACTTTCGTACAAATCGTCTGCTTAGTGGTGAAGCTTTCAGAGCCATCCAAAATATTTTGTGGCAAGAAAATATTTGGAGGTTCAACACACCAAATGCATTTTGGTGCAATTTTCGCTTACGTTGGAAAATGTTTGCAGTTCAGGGAAAAAGAGCTTTCCAAAGGATTCTAAGAAAAAAAACAGCTTTTCAATGGATTTAAGGGAAAACAGATTAACAACTAGAACAAATCTTTGTCAAGACTGACAATTCAGTCACTTAATATATACAATTACGAGCCATTAGGAGAAATGGATGGTAGGAACATACTAAAATTCGAGGTGACCCCTTCAAGAACTTCGACGACGTCAAAATCTTACGGTGCATGGTAAAATTTAAGGAGGGGTTTTGCACAAGTACTAAATAAAGCGTACAAACGGCAGCTACAGAACCAGCAGTACACAACAGTTAGCCTGTAGGGTAGCCACCAAACTAGGCCGATGAGACACAACGGGTAAAGAATATAAAAAAAAGTGCCACATGGTAAAAGGCAACGGATTGTTGACCTTGAAGCTGACAAAGGAAGAACTCACACATGGAGCTACCCAAGAAATATGTAAAAATAAGTATATAAAACGAAAATACGTCACTAATAGTTTTCTACGTGTCACTGCACTGCATATTTTTCTTACAGGCAGATTTTTACCGTGTTAGCAAAAACACCGTTGCTTCAATAGAACGTACATTCCAAAAGTAAATTAGAGTGAAAAACTTAAAAAAGCCAATATTTACACGAGTACAAACTAGACAGATAATAGATTACGGGGAAGCAAACAATGAAAAGTGCCTCGTAGATGCACAAGCCGACTGTGGAAGAGCTTCAAATAACCGCTTCCCTGTCTACCATAAACAAGCTACTGAAGAAAAATAAAATAACTACGAAGACATTACACAGGATAAAGTTAAACAATAGCGTCAGTAACCAGTTTAAAAGAAAATACATTACTGTATTTATTGACTCTCATCTCTCCTTCTTGCTTGATAATCAAAAGAGATTCCCTTCGCTAGAAATTCCACAGAGGTTATAGACGCTTGTGCACAATACGTTCAAAGAATCATACCACTGGCTGGTGGACAAGTAAAGATTATGTACGTGGGTGAAACTGGCTTTAACTTGCATCTTCGCCTTGGTTGTAGTGTAATTCGCCATGATTACACCATGGTTCACCAACCAAAGAGGAAACATTCCCATTGGCCTCGTCATTTCAGGGATGGTGTAGAACATTTGGACAGTTAATGCCATTCGGCAGTGAAAAGCTAGTCACATTTCTTTCGCAAATCCTTCCCAGCATGGAGGGCTGAGCTATATCCATCATGGAGAATATTTCACTCACCCATGCAAATTCTGTACTGAAATGCGCCGAAGCTGCAAGACACGAGATTATTTATTTGTCCATCGTCAGCCCCTTATTGAACCATGCAGAGGAAACGTAATTCTCAAATCACAGTGTAAGAAGCCAGAGTACTCCAGATCGACCTACCTTAATGAGAGCCATAGAGCAGTGACTCAAACGATAACAGTGGCACACTGTCATCAAGGAATCTACCACAACATACAGTTTCTAAGCCCATTTCGTAGCTACAAACGATATCAAGATTTAGGGATGAGAGCAATTACCCATTTACGTCACGTCAGCTCCCAGTGCTAAGTTACCAATTCCCAAAGTATTCAAGCCTACTGCACAATTTAAACGACGGACAGACCAACCTTTAAATCGCGTAATGTGTCATCCATTCGAATCTAACGTAATTTACTGTGTAATTCCATTACAGGGCTGGGACCAAGCTGCAAAAGGCAGCTGGGAATCAATTATTATCAGACCAGTGATGCAAATTAATGTGGGGCATGTGCAGTGTTAAGAAAGGTAAGCCGTGTAATTTCATCACTTTAAACGTGATGCCAACTTTAATATTTTACGTCAAAATATGGGGTACTAATATAGGTTGTAATGCAGTGGAACCTTAAATTTAACTAAAATTTGATATTTTTAACTTGTGTTAATAGCAAATGTTGTAGGCCATGCATGAGAAATACAATATTTTGTTTTAATACATGCAAAGGCTGAACCGGTATTACACATTTGTTTGTCCTCCATTTATGATTTTTACACACAGCTAGCTCAATACATTTTTTGACAAATGCCATATTTTTCAGTCGTAAAGCATAAAAGCGTGTTGTTGAAAAATTGTATTCGACCCCGAGTTGTAGTAACTGCACAACTGAATTATTTCCACAACTAACATGAGACCAACGAACCAGAAAGTATAAATTACAGTAGGACTCTTGGAAACCACGTCCTTCCACTTTAGAAGCGGAAGGGATATGAAAGAAGAGGCATGACAATACGTAGGTTATTTCCACTCTGGAGACACGACCTCACCACTTGGGTTAGGTTAGGATTTTTTTCCATAGAGGACTGCTTTATTAACACGGATACAGATATCGCTAGTGTATTGTTGTATAGGGTTAGGTCGAACCCATAAGTGAAAATGGCATAAAATTTCTTTTTTTATGCATTTTTTATGCATTTTTTTTTTCAATAACAAGAATAAAACAGTTTATTCTCTAGAATGCGGGAAAAGCTAAGTGAAGGGTTAGGCTGCGAACAGCGTTCCAGGAATTAAAACAATATGATTAAGAAAATAAAACGAACCAGTTGCGGCTGGTGTTGTCTGATTTAACAAACTATAGCAAGTGTAATAAAATCATCAAACGTAGTTCTACCCCCTGTTAAAAATGGTTTAGATAGCAGGTCAGATTAACTCAATTATCATTCGTTTGATTGACTTGATAGAAGGAGCATTTACAGTGGCACTCGGCAAACTGGCCCACACATTGCAATTTTGGTGCAAGGATTCGACGCACTTAGTCTTTTTAGATTTGGCATTGTCTGTGACGTGAGCACAGATATTTATGAAATAGTTTGCATTCTAAATTCTTACCCACGGTAGTCTTGAATCACGTCCCATGATTGGTAGACTGCCATCGTTATGCCCATAGCAGACACAATGAACCATAAGATTCTAGAAATGACTCCCTTTCGGGTCAGCATTTGGCAAACACCTTGAATCGTGGTCCGGCCGCAGAACACCTCCACATTTTCCCTGAAGGAACGATCGCGGTTGATCGTACACATTTCGTTACAAACGGCATTCTTCTTGCGTACAAGAGCAGCTTCTGAAATGAAATAAGAGCGTAATTAATCGAACAGAAAATCCAAACATTCTCCCTTAAAACTCTATTTCACATATCGTATCCACATTATTAGTACAGTAAGTGTGCGTGTATCATCGCAAATGACGAGGAGTCATAATCTCACAGAAACAACGACAGTAATAACTCCCAGAACGCGTGGTGCCATCTCTTATCGGTTATGATGACCATTGCCTACTTCCTCAAAGCCACCTGAGAAATAGCTTGGTAGCAGCAACTTCTGCAATCCGGGTATAGAGGTAAACGGATTGACGCCCTTACGCGGGTCACCAGCAATGCGGACAAAAGCTGTGGTCGCATTGCAGCTGAGACAAGTTACTAGACACCCGAGATAAGTACATCAGTTTTAGTACGAAGATATATTGAGATTGTTTAAGAATGTGTTAGTAGTTCTCTTGATAGTAGACCTAACTCGCCACTTACATCCCTTCACAAGTAAAGAACGACACAACATCTAAGAACACTACCTTTGTACAACAATGCCAAGAAATTATTGTGCTGTGCATTGAAGGCTCAAAAAGGCATTCTCTGATAACAACTTTAAACATTGGAACATTATCAGACAATGCCAGTGAACATGGGTGCTGACAAGCCTTTGTGACTTAATCTAGCCCGTGGCTTTATGTGTTTACCCATTGCACAAATGACGATTTTGGTCTAGGAGGGATACCAAACACTAAATATGAATTGGACCTTTCTTTAAAAATGTTAATTTCGAATATTCTTTGTCATTACAAGCCAAAAAGCCTTTTTTGGAAGACATTTTGAATTTCACCACTTACTGTAAAATCATACACGTACTCCTAACTTCAAAGAATGTGCCTGCTTCCAACGTCAACACGTTTTTATTTTTAGAATCGGTCAATGCATTTGGCCGTTTACTGCAGCATGGAAAGACAAGCAGATACAAAAATGCTGAACAGGAGATAAAATCATAGATCAAATGGTACCTCACTCGGTGAATACCGAATTAGAATGGTTAAAGTAAAACCTGGCCACTAAGCTGGTTTCCTTCGTTTTCATATGGAAAAGCAAGCATCGTCAACCTCATTCACAAACCACGCATCTTCATTTTTGAAGAAATTTTGTTTTTCACATGGTTGGTCTCCCATACGTAGTCTTAGTAGTGTACCAAACCTAGTATGTCTAAAAAAATATCTGTCTTGACAAATAACCAGAAACGTGTTCCTCGTACGTGACGCTTAGCTCATTTTGCGTATTCTCAAATCTTGTGTGTACAAGGATCCAAACCACCTAAGTGCAGTTTGTCGTATAGTTAGCCTATCATACCTCGTGTCTTCCATTTCCGGTACTTGAAAATACTGTGGGTGTCTACGTTTCTACAACGCGAATGAGTACTGTATATGAATGCTTTTAGGAGTCCTGGCCAACTGGCCACCCACCGAGGTGTTATTATTAGGTATTCCTTCATCTCAGGGAACGCATCGACAATTTTTGGGGCATTTACGCTTTAAGTCCATCCTGTTGTTGAGCATGCCAGTCCTGTATGGTCTCCAGCTCTTCGAAGGGATATGCATAAGTTGGAAAGAAGTCAACAACGATTCGCTAAATCCTTGCCTGGGTTACGTTGCAAATCTTACGAAAATAAGCTACAAATATTAAAATTCGAATCTCTGGAACTGCGATGAGTCAAGGCGGATTTAAAACTTACGTGCTGTCTTTTACATAAGTTAGTGGCTTTTGATCCAGCAAACTTCTTCGAAGTTAGTAAAGAGAGTAAAAC
Organism: Lithobius niger; assembly: GCA_023313725.1. Classification (NCBI taxonomy): domain Eukaryota; kingdom Metazoa; phylum Arthropoda; class Chilopoda; order Lithobiomorpha; family Lithobiidae; genus Lithobius; species Lithobius niger. The sequence continues at coordinate 5,203 of JAHWFP010003906.1, forward strand.
TCTTGGTCAGCCATTAAAACTTATAAAAAAAAAAACCCATTTAGAATGAATTGTAGGAAATATTTCTTTGCCAGCCGGGTTATTATACATACAATTCTCTTTCTGGTGATGTTGTCATGGCGCCGTCATATGAATGTTTTCGGTTTAAACTTAATAGGTGTAGTCATTGATCCCACCCAGTATAACAATTCTCGTATTAAAACTGTGTTATCCTATACTTAATATAACAGTAATACTGACATGTTCTGCTATTTTTTATTTTTATGTTCCAGTATAAGTTCAGTCAGATGTCAGTGGTTCCCACAAAAACCCATTCCGTACTTTTTTTTGTTATTCTTTGCAAATAAATATCATTATTATTACTATTATTATTATTAATAATAATAGTAATAAACTGTTTAATAATAGTAATAATAGTAATAAACTAGTTTTATAAACTGCCAGCTTGGAAAAATAATTACGGGAAGAGAAGCCGACAATATTTTATACCGAATATTTTTAATGAAATTCCAAAAGAACTACTAAATTGTTCAAATAAAGGGCAGTTCAAGAAAAGTATAAAAAACGTCTTATTCCCTGATGATAAATTATAAACAAATAATTTACATAATGTTACTTGAAATATCAAAAATAAGTGTATAAGTGTTATTCATAATGTATAAGTGTATTATTGTTGCAACCGACTCATGTGGGGTGTATGTTTGGATGTGTAATTTAAAATTGTTTTCTAGATTATTGTTTTTTAAAACTCGCACAAACTGTAGCAATGCAGTTTCGAGGGTTACGATTGTAACTATTTTGAAATAAATTATTATTATTATTATTATTATTATAACTCATAAATGACTTAAAAAATACTAATGCAACAGGTATAGACGGTTTTAATACTGCGAACTTTAAACAATCAAAGGAAAACACATCAAGATTCATAAGTAAATTAATCAACATTATGATTGATAAAGAAGTATGGCCAGAACAATTAAAAATACAAGTACTAAGACCAATATATAAGAAGGGAGAAAAGACTAATAAAAACAATTACAGACCAATTTCATTATTATCAATAATAGACAAAATAATGGAAAAATACTTTTCAAATAAAATAAGAGAATTTTTAGATAAATTTAAGCTTCTCAATAACATACAGTATGGTTACACAAAAAACAAAGGCACCACAGACTTATTAGTACAAATAAATGAAATAATAACTAAAGCATTAAATGGGAAAAAATACGTTGGCACAATCTTCATCGACCTTCAAAAAGCGTTTGATACTTTTGACCAAAAGATACTATTACAAAAATGTGAAGCAATAGGATTGAGGGGGAAAATTCTAAACTTAATCAAAAGTTATCTAATACATAGGAAAGCAACAGTAAAAATTGCAAAGGAATATAGTGATTACAGAGAAATTAAGTATGGGGTACCACAAGGATCTGTATTAGGGCCATTACTGTTTTTAATATATGTAAATGATATCCATGATTGTGCCAAAAGAACGCTAATATACATGTTTGCAGATGATACTGCAATGATTTCTATTAATTCAAATTATGAAGAGATGATTGGAAATTTACAAAAGGATTTTAATATGGTAAATGGATGGCTAATTGAAAATGAACTTTATATAAGTGAAGAAAAAACAATACAACTTGACATTACAGTTCCTAAAATGAAGGATAAACATAAAAAACATATAATTACCCATTCTGAGCACTGCCTACTAATGAGAGAAAATAAAAATCAACAAAATTGTGAAAGAACATGCAGGGAAATAGAATTAAAGAAAACAACGAAATATTTAGGAATGGATGTAGATTCACAATGGGATTTTAAACAGCATATAACAAAATTGATAACAAAACTACGTCAAATGATCCCAAAATTATATAATGTAAAATACTTGTTAAATATTAAGAATAAACGAATTCTATACGATGCATGGATAGAAAGTTTGCTTAGATATGGGATAGAAATTTATGGTTTTGCGACTGATTATATCATTTTGAGATTACAAAGAGTGCAAAATAAGATAGTAAAAGTATTGTTTGGGAAAGAAGGTGAAAAAACAAATGAATTATATACAAAAAATAACATTTTAAAAATTATAGAACTACGAGACTTTGTGGTAGTAATAAAGAATTACTACATAAATACACACAAAAATTATGATGAAAACAAAAGCAAACGATTAAGGAAAAAAACACAGAAATATAGAATACCAGAGTGGAACAATGCTTATGGACTAAGAAACAAACCCTATTACATCCCACACATTTTCAATAAATTGGACCCTAACATATTAAACTATCAAAGCAAAGGAATTTTGAAAAAAGAATTAAAACAAGTACTCGTAAATTCTTACAAAAATTAAAGTTTCTCACAGACAGCTGTTAGACGAATAGGACATAACTATTAAATATTAAAATACTAAACTAACTTAACAGCGGATTTTATTGTAAGTTAATTCATTTTTGTACATATTTAACCATTTTGTATATATTGTGTAATTTATTATGTATTAAATGTATTATTTATTTATTTATTGTATGTATTGCAGCTCTCACAAGTTTTTATTTAAAACTTCGAGCTTTTGAAAATGCAATAAAATTTATTATTATTATTATTATTATTATTATAAATGTTCCTCTCGGAACCTTGTTTCCGAACCAGTATACCACTGCTTATATTACAACAGTTAGCATATTCCTATTCCTATATTAGAAAGCAGCAAATGCACGCAGATACATTGTTGTTACATGCACTTGATTAACTACATTTTGTGTGTGTTGTACTTACAAACGGTAGGCTATAGCAGTTGAAGCCTGTCCCAGAACGCACCACACACTTTTAACTTTAAACAAGAATTTTATAAAGAAGTACATAAACTGCTTATGCAAAAAATCACAACATTATAATTTTCATAGACGAAAGACAAAGCTCTCTATTGGGCTAAAGTTTACATCAGGCACATACTCGATATCCTTACGATATTGATACCAAATGGCTCCAACACTTTCTTAAATACAGAGACAGTTGGTTTTAGAGCGCCGAAATGTGTTAAAACGACTTAAAACAATAGATTTGCAGCGCCACAATCCGTACATCTATACGGCGTTTGCATTCGCTCGCATGGCCGGCAGGGCACCTTATATTTTTTTTCGTAAACAGTTCCGATAGGCGGGTTGTTATTGTCAGTTTCGTGTGGTTTTGTTGTTATTGTCAGTTTCGTGTGGTTTTGTTGTTATTGTCAGTTAGGTTAGGTAAGTTTGGGGTTTGGCATTTCATACTGGGGCAGTTAATTGCTTAGGTTATGATAATGATGATTTAACGAGTTTTCGCAGTTAGGGATCAATTTGTAGTGCCTTTCGTGAAAATTAAAGGTAGGTTTTTTTTCTCTTTTTTCGAATTTCGGGCCATGTGCGTACAGGGAACATGGGAAGAAAACGGGCTCTCGTCCGATTTTTTTTTAATGGACTAAGAATTACCTGCTGAGTAATGTTTTCCTCTTCCATTTTTGGGACAAATGCACCGTTTGGCCGTGGTGAAGGTCCAAAGTTAGCACCGGGCCGGAAAGCATGAAACTGGGCGAAAGTCTGGCAAGTGAAACGCCAATACCTCAAGTAAAATGCCGAAGCCGGTTCCTAACCTAACCGACAATAACAACAAACCACACGAAACTGACAATAACAACCCACCTATCTGAACTGTTTACAGGAAAAAAATATCAGCTGGGAACATGGGAAGAAAACGGTCTCTCGTCCGTCGGCGCAAAGAGTGCGGCTTTCATTAATTTCTGACGGCCAAACAAGCCTTTACCCCAAAGCCTTTGCCTTTGTGTTGTGAGGTTGTTGGCGCATAATTGGTGTTCGTCCTGTCTTTTTTTTATTCGGTGAGGAGCCCTTATTCTTCCCATAAGCCGCGTAAAGTAAACTTGTTCCCTCTATTGTTTATTTTACTATCGAAAGTGCTCGTGGAATGAATTTATAATTCTGCCTTTATTGTGTAGCGCTGCCCTTGCCTTCTAAATCCGTTAGCTACGTACCTAGTATGCACTATCCCGTTGCCGCACACGTTTGTCGAATTCATACTACAAAAACGGTTACACTAAATTATCGATTATACAATAATTACCTGATTAGCAGGAACCACATAACTCCCCTGCTGTCAATACGCATAGAATTGGGACAGCCTTGCCAACGAACCATAAAGTAGCCGCCATTTTTTTTCAGTGGTTCGCCAATAGCCCAACAACAGATAGAAATTCCGTTTTCCGTGCATGTTGTCAAAACCTGAAATAAGCTAAGCCAGTTCCGGTTCAACCTTTTTTTTCATACAGAAACATCATTGGCAAAATTTTTTAGTCAAGGACCTACAACCCTTTAAATGCAAACGATTTAACCACAAACTCTTCAATAACAACGCCTACAATTTGCTGGCACGTCTTCTAATCGAAACGATGATAAATCGACTAATATTTCAGTCACTTCCGGCCAAACGCTAAAGGTGATAGGCATGACCCGTGCAAATAAACGACTGGAGTGGGACGTGACGTCATTTAACAATAGCTCACGACGCAAGCCCCCCCCCCCCCCGAATTTATTTCAATAAAAGCTTTATGCATTATATGCTTAAGCAGTTAAAAATGGCTTCACTTTATCTATTTTAATACAATGCAGTTTGCTCTTACGTACTTTTCCACTGACGTCTCACAACACGGAAAAATGAAGTTTGACAGGAAATTTCAAACCTGGTCGATAAAAAATATTAAAATATTTACAGCTTGACACCATTCCCTTGTTATAAATAGCAGTTCCCACAATTACCTAACACCGTTTAGACCAACTACTACCAGGCTTTTAACGAAAGATGCCCAATTTGTTCCTACCCATTCAATTCGTTCAATAAGCCATTTAGAATGAACTATAGGAAAATATTTTCAGTTTAAACCTAATAGGCGTAATCTGGTTATTCCTTGATCTCTTATATCCAGTATAACACAAATAATGCAATGCATTACACATTCTCGTTTTAAAAGTTGTATCTTATATTTCATCCAGCATTTTTGTGCGAAACTTAAATCTGGTCTTTAAATTTGTCCAAACCTCGACGAAATGCGTGGTGTTGCTCTTTGCTCTACCTAAACTTAAAGTAGCCAAAGCTTTGCTTAAACCTAATTTAAACATTTGTGAAATTAAACACCTCCGCAAACTTAAACCTGACCAGACCCTCATCGTGTTCAAGGCTGATTAAGTAACTTATAGCAGTCCTTCATGATAGCAAACAACTGCATTCTAAAATTTTAAATGAACTGGCCCAGGAACAGATATTATGTTGGAGTAAAATGAATTTCTCATTCAGTTTTGCTAACATTGAAAACTTTTTTCTGAACGTCTTCACAAGTAAAAAAAAAAAACTTAAGCCAGAAGTTTTGGAAAATTACAACAAACTTGACTGTGTTCCTCCACGCACTTTTCCACAAGACAGGCTTTCAACTAACTACTAGAAAAACTCCCCAAACCTTCTCCTGATTAAACTAATAACCCCAGTCCTTAAAACCCTTACAATTAGTAATCACAACAAATTGGAAATTATTGCAGATTAAACACGACGGAAAGCCAAATGGGCTCGAGAAGTGTTAAATAAATACGGATGTCAACCTATTCATGTTGCCTTTTGGACTTATATATACCAGACTGCCTTAGTGGGGAATTGAACCCACGACCTTTGAAACCAAAGGGCGAAGTCCTACCGCCAAGCCATACTGACAAGGCCTAATAAAAGTAACCTTCTATAGGCAGCATTTAACACGCACACATATAAAAATGACCATGCATTTTCGCCACTGGAGGGACGCTTGCTTGCACGTCACACACCAAGTGAAAACGAAAGGAACACACAATAAGACGTGAATTAAGGATTGAACAGGACGGAAAGCCAAATGGGCTCGATAAGTGTTAAAAAAATCGGATGAAAACCTATTTATGTTGCCTTTTGGACTTAAATGTCGGACTCAGACTGACAGGCCATGTCAGTATGGCTTAGCGGTAGGACTTCGGCCTTCGGTTCAAAGGTGGTGGGTTCGATTCCCCGCTCAGGCAGTCTGACGTTTAAGGCCAAAAGGTAACGTAAATAGGTTTGCAACCGTATTTTTTTTTAATTATTGCAGACCTGGAAAATGAACCTGTTCCACCAGGATACGAATTCGTATCTTTTGATATTGTTGCTATGTTGCTATAGTAGACCAAACCCTAAAACTAAAATCTATAACAGAAAAACTGCCATCTGACCTCTCCTTCGCTATCGCAATTAGGGTGGACCTGAGAATTTTTTTGATGCATTACAAGTTGTTTTCACCACCCCTTATTTCCATTACGATAACTCTTTATTATCCAACTAGCAAACCGGTGTATCGATGGAAGGCCTGTTTCCCACTTTCCTGTGCAACATAGTGTGCGTGAAATGAACTGTAGCTTTTTGACGCGCACCCAGCGTTAGCCATGGCGTCAGAAGGAGAGAGGGTCAAATTTGCTAGGTAAATCCTATCGGAAATCCTAGGTTCTTTTACATGCCACAATCGCCCTTCTCTGCCCGAAAATGCCAGGGGTGGTTGAGGCCGGATTCGAACCCGGGACCTCTGGCACGTGAGACGTCATGCTAACCATCATGTCACCATGCCCCATCGTGAAATGAACTATTTCCAATATGAAATTCCTACCTCAAAATATGTTAAGAGATATTCTGGGTTTAGCACTTTTTAGTAGCAGCGCTAGCGGAGCCCGATCTATACGTCTAGCGGTCACAGGCACTACCAGAAGAAGACCATTTGCCGTAATATACCTTAGTGAAAGCTGTTTTTAGTGTGAGAAATGCAGAAAATCATTACAAATGGTGAAAAAAAAATATTCAGACGTTCTGAATCAATGCGGTGCGGTCACTTGTTTATCAATTCTACAGCAAATATCGCTCGTGGTGGCAGACCTATCCAGATGGACTCGTACAGATCGTGGAGCTGGATTCTTGCACTTGCATTCGGAGTTCGGCGTCATATTCTCATATTCTTTTCACGAATTGCTGTGCAAGATTGAAATGAGAATGTAGAAATAAATCAACACAGTATAGCACATCTAGTCCGGCCCAGTATACTCATCTTTCACTTTCAGTATGTGTGGGCGACATAAAACTTGCAATATGGGTGGCGCCAGAAACCATGACATCTTAGATAGCAAATCAAGTGAAAGAAATAAGCAAAAATCAAATTCCCGACAGAATTACGAAAACATTTCAGCAGAACTGGGTTTTGAAAAAAAGATAGTCACCTACTAGAGAGGAAGTAACTGCGGGCTAATTAACTCGTAGTTGTATTGACCACTTATTTATAAAAAGTAAAATTGTCACCAGCAAAGGATGGGTCATAAGAAAAAAAAATGTCTGGCCATTATGTAACTGGGTTAACTTTAAACTTGAACAAAAACAAGTTCAATGACAAGCAAACTAAATAGAAAGATAATCAGGAACGGCAGTGCAATAATCAAAGCATTAAAAGAGATAAACTGGCAGTTCCTAACCGACTTTCCGGATATAAATAATATGTATAATGAAACTGGTTCTTGTATTTCCAAAATTTATAAAGAAAATACTAAAAGGAAGTAGACAGATGTAACAATACGATTAAAGATTTTAAAAATGGCCCAAAGGAAAAAATGGGCAAATGCAGAAAATCTAAAAGAAATTAATTTAAAAAAAAATGGAATATCATAAGAAAAAAGAAAAAAGTCGATATAATTTACTACACAGTAAAAAAGTTAAAATTAAAAACTAAAAAAGACATCCAAGACAATATACAAAATAATTTTCGGCACATTATATGTGTTCTCAAGAAAAAAAATAGGAACATGTGCACTACGGTAAAAAAAAATACAAACTAACCGAGTCGTTCGCTAACACTCGCTCATTCGGCGTCGTCTCGCTTCGTGCAAGGACATTTCTTGTTTCGACATTTATGCTGATGACGGATAATTTCACACCAAAAAACGATCATGATCTTTGTAGGGCACGTTTTTCGGAATGTTCAGTTCATAAACAATCCATAATTTGTGCCTACTCTTACATTTCTCATTGTTTATGTTAGTAAGTTTTGCTACTAATTTTGCAACCTGATCCCTGTTGTGAACAGATTTTTTTTATTCAAATAAATTGTGCTGCGTAAGCTGAATAGTAGAAGCAACGCCAAAGCTGAACACCAGGAACTGCACGTCGCCTATGATTAGTGTTAGTACAAACAAACCCCTATAAATTCTTATACCTACCATACATAGGTTTTTTTTGTTTCAACCTATTTAGTATTCCAAATCGACTCACAGTGGACTTACAAAAGGCAAATCGATAAAATTGCATAAAATTTACGAAAACTTATTCCTAGTCTCTATCACATCAGACACATTTTTAACATAAAAAGCAAAAAAAATATGTATTATTCTTGGGTTGAAAGCTTGATTAGATATGGTATTGAAATATATGGATTTCCTGCTAACTGCCACATAAATAGACTGCAAAAACTGCAAAACCGAATTATAAAAATTCTTTTTAACGAATATGGAAATTTAAAATCTAAACAAATATAAAGGTAAACAAAAATTCTAAAAATTAATCAACTTAGAGATTTCGTAGTAGTTACGAAAAACTATTTTAACTGTGACCACAAATTAAGCTCAACTATTAAGAATAATCATTTTAGGAAAACCACATATCGATATCTATGAAGTGCCTTTTGCCAAGAATGAACATGGCAAACGAACAAACAAATATAAAATTCCTACTATATGTATTAAAAATTTCTATTGAACTGCTCCAAATTGATGGGATAAAATGATATACAGAGTGAGGCAAAAGTCTGGTCACACGCAAATAACTCCCAATATAATGGTCCTACATTAATTCTGAAGACATATGTGTAATGTAAGTTAGATATGGCGAAAGTTAGATATGAAGATATTTTCAATGACCTTGAAAACAGCCTTGAAGGTCATCTGAATTCTATCTTCCAAACGGCGATAGATACAGAATAAAAGTGAATTACAAAGTTGTACGCGAGCATCAAACATGACAAACTGCGAAAACAGATTGGAAATCGGAGCATAATTGCAATAGTTATGAGGAAAACAAAACATAAACTAAGTCTTCCCTGATCGTTCTCACGGCCATGCAGTGAAGCTTAGGGGCTGCCTCTACAAGCGAGTCCACGAGTTCCCCGTCTTTCTTCCGTGTCTTTTTTGATAAGACACATTTGCATCAATTGCTTACTGGCAGAGATGGATTTATATTTCTGCCACCTAGGACTATGCAGATACGTCACCCCCTCCAACAAAGTGCTTTCATTGGCTTTTTTTCCAGGAAAAACGTTTCAGGAAAAATACTGAATAGGTCTACGATCAGAATATGTCAAAAATAAGGTGAGTGGGTTGGAAAATAGGATTAACGGTGGGGGCATTCGTATGGTACATAAATGTTTTTTGGGGTGGAAGCGGAATTTTACCTTGCAGTAGTAGGCTAATTGTAGCATTATTCAAACGTACATGTTACCGACTAGAAGACCTGGCGTAAATAACTGGACAGGACGAGAGGGAGAATAGGAGGGACAGGAATGAAATTGCTGCAAAGAACAAAGCAAAAAATCTATGAAAAAGTTCGATTTATTCGCCGTTTTCTGCAAATGTTTTTTTTTTCTTTATGGTGCCATACATTTCACAAAGCAAGAAAAATAATCGTACCTTATCGATAAAGTGATCGTACGTTTTCCAGTAGCAGGGGTGTAAAGTCGGGTGTAATTTTCCAATCTGGGGCCCCCCCCCCCTGAAAATGAAGTGTCGCTTAAAGGGGCAGTAGCCCCGGAAAAGAATAATAAATGTAAAATCGGAAAATAATCACATACCGAACCGGACTTTCTGTGTTGTGAATTACGGCTCAATGCTTTAGGCATAATCCGTACCATAAGTTGTACTATCCTGAACTGCACTCGTTCACTTGCATTTATTGATGCATTGAAGACTGATCACATACGTGCGCTCGCTTGTAGAGGCAGCCCCTAAGCTTCACTGCATGGCCATGAGAACGTACGTTCAGGGAAGACGTTATTCCTATTTTGTTTTCTTCGTAACTATTGCAATTATCCTCCGATTTTCAATCTGTTTTCGCAGTTTGTCTTGTGTGATGCTCGCGTACAACTTTGCAATTCACTTTTATACTGTATCTTGCGCCGTTTGCAAAATAGAATGCTAATGACCTTGAATGATGTTTTCAAGGTCAATGAAAATATCTTCATTCGCTGCCACATATCATTCTGACTTACATTACAAATACGTCTTCATAATTAACATAGGACCTTTATAACGGCAGTTATTTGCGTGTGACCAAACATTTGCCTCACCCTGTATAAATGTGGAATGTGCATTTAATGGTTATTACTTTTTTTTGTACTTATACTGTTACGTTGTGTTTATTTTTGTTTCTGATGCCACTATGGATTTAGGTTCAAAATTGTACTTGTCAACAAATAATGTGTTTAATATTACTCCCATATTATTCGTTATCATGTGCCTTTCTATTGTACCTGACTTACACGGCACACACAAGTTCACCATGAATTTCGAGCCTTCGTAATTAACTGCTTACTTAAAAAAAAACTTATTTTAGGAATGTTTAGTTTACTTTCCTGCTTTGTGTGCTTTACAGTTTTTGTGCATTAATTTATTTCGCCCCATCAAAAACATCAAAAGATAATAATGCGTCATTAAACAAAGATCATTACAAAGGTTAGTTAACAGAGTTAACCAACCGTTTCGTGCGGTTTTAAAGCAAGTCAGGCCTATACGCGCAGCACGAATTCAAACCCATAAGTTATGCGTGTTTACCACAATTACGCTGGACAGCTGATTAGATCATCAGCTAATGGCATACTGATCGAATGTCGATGTTTTACAAATACAAACGTAAAAATATTTCTGACACCCTTTTCTGTAATCAACTTAGTTTGTTAAGTAGGCCTAATTTAGTAGTTAATCATTTTGTACCTTTACGTAATTTCATTTAAATTTACGGCCAAACTGAGTTTGAATCTAGACACACTATTCGCGCCAAGTTAGGCAACAAACATCACATCAATTCAATTGTCGAGGTTGTAAACCATTGTAGCGCGACGCCATTGCGTCAGTGTCTTATATCTTGAAGCATAGTTGGGCACATTTCTAGTCCTGGGGGAAAAATAATAATGCGGTACAAAAGCTTAAATTGTGTTGAAATCGTGAGCAATGACCCATCTCACAAAAATTAACTCGTGTAGGAATGCCAGCTTAGCTGCTTTCAATGCAAAACCGGACCCTCAATAACGTTGTAAATGTGTTACTAGTTACTAGCTAGCTAGTCCGCTCATCCGCATGTTAATTTCCATAAGGTGATTATTCATCGATACCAAGATAACGGGAAGCCTTCCAACTATGAAATTGGACGAATGGGTGCAGTACAATACAAACTGCGTACCTTTTATGGTTTGGAGCCTGGGGGCGTAACGGGAATGGCGTGGGAGGGCGCGTAAGTACGAAAATATTGTTATAACCATTGTTAGTATTGTCGGCATCGTCTCTCATTGGACGGCCAAAGTTCGGACAATGAGAACGTGTATACTGACGTGCGTGCCTAGACACACACTAGTGTATCACGATAAATCTAAACAACGACTGACTGTGACTGAGGTTGGCGCTAATGACCAAGTTGTCGACGCGCCATTAAGCCTCAATCCCCCCCCCCTCTAAACAACGTTGCAAAGAAATTGTATTCACACCCAATTCACGAAAAATAAACCAACTGTAATAACAAAGTCAAAAACTGGTAAAGAGGCCACCAAGTTGAGAGTGGTTCGGCCCTTCAAAGGAGTGATATCAACACACCAAATTGACTAATAAAATTACAACAAAATTAAAACCAAACCAAAAACCTATAAAGAGATGACTAAGTTGAGAATGGTTCGGTCTATAGGCAAAAGATAGTAGCAAATTGTTGAGAACCAATTTCTTGTTGAAGTGGCACTTTATTACACATCTGCACGGTAGGGGAGTTGAGTCAATACACAATTTTAAAAAAAGGAGTGATATCATATC
>JAHWFP010003907.1:0-20697 GCA_023313725.1 Lithobius niger
CAAGCGAAATAGCAGAATCGTCTGCTTGTTTGGGGCTCCATTCTACTGAATGGCTGACACCCGGGCCTAGTACAATTTTTACCATCCAGTAAAGTATCAATCATAGTCCTTACCACGGGAAATAAGCTTGTCGTTAAGTAGTATCGAAAAAATTCATATCTTATGCACGATCTCACCAACAGAATATCAGCTCATCAACATCCAGCAAATTTTTGACAGCTCTAAAGGAAAATAAGAACAAATCTCCTTCCTACTGTCTTCTTCAGGCTTCCAGGCAGGCACGGACTGGGAACTGAATTTCTACCAGGAAACCACTCAGAGGAGAACCAATTACTGTGGTGCCTTACTACCTCCAACCCCCTCTCCCCCATCCTACAGTAAATTGTTGTCAAGTGTTAGCGGATAAAACTGTGATGTATTCCATAGGCAAAAAATCAGTATTTTGCCGGCCCTCCTGCCAGGCCGGCTGAAAATTGTTTCTGTTGCCTAATAGGGAATATACAATACCTGAAAATTTGTAGCCTTCTTCCCTGAAGTATGCTTCTCTTGCTGGACTTTTAAAGTTGTCTCGAGTCGGCCAGCTGCGTAACCCACTCCTGCGCATGTGCAGGGTCCTCTATAAAAGCATTCGGGCAAGACCGGCCCGTCATCATTTCCCTCTCGATGTGTCAAGTGGTGACGTGGTGACTCAAGAGGGGAGGTAGAGTGGGTTCAGGTATTGTATATTTCCTATTAGGCAACAGAAACAATTTTCAGCCAGCCCGGCAGGAGGGCTGGCAAAATACTGTTTCTTTTGCCGTTCGGAAATATACAATACCTGAAAATTTGTAGCATTTTCAGTAGACCTCGTCAACTCAGGTGGTGGGCACCCTTGACAAGTACCCTAGGGTTACGAGTTAGCTTGCCCCCAAAAAGATACAGTTCGCACTTTATTGAAAACAGATTGAAAACAGGAATTTGGATCTCTTTCGTAAAATATTTGTGGCTCTGAAAAGGGCCGTTTTGTTTAGGTCTTGCTTCTGCTTCAGGACATCATGTTCGAGACATCGTGTTCAGGACATCGTGTTCAGGTTATCGTGTTCAGGACATCGTGTTCAGGACATCTGCTTCAGAGATTCCGACTTCTTGGTGTCTGTTTTCTGTGCTTAAGGGGGTTGGATGACATGTCTGGCTGTGACGATAGGTCCCAGACGATGTAATCCGTTTTCTTGGGTAGTCATGTCCCGGAAATAATGGCTTGTAAATACAGTTTGATTTCTCCAGGAGGCTGCTTGTAGGATTCATTGAAGCCTATATTGTTATGAAATGCCCAGGAGGTTGATATCGCTCTGAGTTCGTGCGCCGTGATCCTAATTTTGTTGTCAGTACAACCTATGTTGAGATCTTCGTAGGCACTGTGGACGACAGATTTTATCCATGTTGCAATCATTGCTGCGGAGGTGGTGCCGAAGTCAACTCTGAAGGGTAGGAATAGTTGGTTGCGGCCTTTGCGGAATTCGCTGTTTTCAGTTCTTTTAATGTAGCAGCGAAGTGCACGGACTGGACAGAGGAATCGTTCAGGTTCTTCCCCAATTATGTTTGTGAGGGCGGGAATGACAATCGGTTTTGAGGGTTCAGACGGTCGTTGTGTCTTTGCACGAAAGGATGCCCTTGGTCTTAAATGAATTGCCGTGAAGTTCCATGGAAGAACAGCAAGCCGGATAATTGACAATGTTTGGATTTCGCTGCAGCGAAGGCTTGAAGCCAGGGTGGTTAAAAAGACAGTTTTGCGTGTCAGCAGGTTCAGAGAGCAGCTTAGTAGAGGTTCATAAGGGGCTTTCATTAAGGATTGTAGTACGATGGATAGGTCCCAGTCAGGAAAGGTTCTTTGTATGGAAGGTCTTTCTACTTCGAAAGATATGATGAGGGTTGAGATGCGAAAGTCGTCCAGAAGATGTGATGATCCAGCTGCTTTGAAAACGGAGTTAAGGGCAGATCTGTATACCAGGATTGTAGACCCTTTGAGACCTTCTTTAAAGAGATCATTGAGGAAATTTAGGAGTTCTGGTAAAGTGGGATTGATCGGATTAACTTTCCTTCCGTGACACCAATGAAACCAACGTTTCCAGTGACTATCGTAGATTCTGTTTGTAGAGTCACGGATTACTTTGCTTGCGATCCTGGATGCTTCCTTTTCAAAAATTCCACCCTCTTTGAGGAGTTGGATGATAGTAGCCACCCGTGTCAGTGTAGACTGTTGCTGTGTTGGTTGAGGAGGGTGCCTTTCCTTTGAGATAATAGATCTGGAATTTCTGGTAGTCTTCTTGGATGGTCTATGAGAAGTTTTAGTAGAAAGGGAAACCAAGGTGCTGCTGGCCAATTTGGAGCTATCAGCAGGAATAGACCGGGTGTTGTTTGAATTCTTTGAAGAACTGTTGGGAGAAGTTTGAATGGTGGGAAGAGGTAGGCGTGAAGGTTCTTCCATGGAAAGGTGAGGGCGTCCACTGTCCAGGCTCTGTCGTCGGGAATCGGACTGATGAACTGGGGAAGTTTGGCATTCTGTCTTGTGGCGAATAGGTCGATCATGGGTTTGCCCCAGAGGTTGAATAGAGATTCGCAGATGGAACCATTCCCCGGAAGGTGGTTTCCGGCGAGACAGAGAGTCTGCTATTACATTGCGACTTCCTGGGATGTGGAGTGGTAAAATGGTTGTTTGTAGAGAGATGCAAAGTCGGAAAATTTCAGAAGTGATGTGATGGAGACGACGGGAGTGAGTGCCATCTTCTTTGCGGATGTAGGCGATTGCGGTTGTGTTGTCGGATTGGATTTGAAGTGTTTTCCCTTGAACGACGTGTTGGAAGTGGTGGAGTGCATTTAAGATTGCCTTCATTTACAGGATGTTGATGTGGTCTATTTCGTGGACTGTCCATGTTCCTGAAGCTTCCACTTGGTTTATGTGAGCTCCCCATCCTTGTAAAGATGCATCTGTTAAAAGGATCAGGTTGGGTTGTGGTTCGTGAAGAGGAACTCCCTGCGATAGTGTCTTGATGTCTGACTGCCAGAGGAGACTCTCGAAGGGGAAGGTTTCGTCCGTTAGGGATGTTCTGGTGGATGAGGGATGGGTATCTTTCCAGTGATCGATCCGAAAATGATGGAAGGGTCTTGTCATCCATTTCCTGTAGGGGACAAGAGATGCCATGGAGTCCAAGGTTCCTATCAGACAGTTTAGGTCTGGAAGTGTGTGACTTGGTCTTTGACGAAAGTTCCTGCAGGTGGATAGGGTTGACTCGATTCGACCTGGAGAAGGAGTGATGGTTGCAGATGCGAGATTGAATGAGGCCCCTAGGAAGATGAAGGACTGGGCAGGTTGAAGGCGGAATTTTTGTAATGTTGATGCCGAAACGTAGATTTGAGAGGAGGGTCATGGTGAATTCTCTGTTTGTAATGAGTTGGTTGGGTGATTCGTGGTTGAGGATCCAATCGTCCAAATATGCACTTGATGGAATTTGGTTTTGGTGCAGGTGGGCTAGAACAGGTTTTAGGACAGTAGTGAAAATTCTTGGTGCGGCGTTTAGCCCAAACGGTAGGGAGATGAATTCGTAGACGTTTCCGTCGTACATGAATCGGAAAAGATGATGGACTGCCCGATGGAGTGAAATGTGAAGATAAGCATCTTCTAGATCGAAAGAAATGGTCCAGTCGTTTTTGTTTAGATTTTGTCGAATGGTTTCGAACGTTTCCATCTTGAAGTGAGAATTTTCCATGAACTTGTTTAGTGGTTTCAGGTTGAAGATTAGTCTTTCTCCCCCGGTTTTCTTGGGTGTAAGAAAAATGGTGCTGTTGAAACCAGGTTCATTTGGATCTGGACTTTTTTGGATGGCTCTTTTTATGAGAAGTTCTTGAATTTCCATGGAAAGCTGAGGGCTTGTTTTTGATGCAAATTCCCAGGGAGGAGGTGTGACTAATTTTGGTCTGGTCAAGAAGGTGGGTTGAAAGCCGTCTGTTATGATGGAGAGTATGAACTTGTTGTTTGTGATGTTTTCCCAGGCCTGGCGAAAATGTTGAAGGCGGCCGCCTACTGGGATGGCATGACGAGGTGTGTCATCGGTTGTGAGATTTGCAGTGGGATGTCTTGGATGAGTAGAAGCTGCGACGGACTGATGTGGAAGTTCTGTTGCTGTTCTTTCCTCTTCCTCTGTAATTTGACTTGCTTCGAAAGGACCGGTTGTCAGAGGGTTTATTTGAAGGCTTTGGGTCATCAAAATGGGCTGGCTTTGAGGGATTAGATGAGTGAGAGTCTTTTGGATTGGGACGAAAGGACTTCTGGCTTTTGAAAATGGGTCTGTTGAATCTTGGCTTGCGTGAGGAATCCAAGTGTGGAGCAAGTTTAGGGATCAGACCGCGAAAGAGTGTGTCCGTTTCGTGGATGGGCCGATTTCTGAAGAGGTGATGGAAGAGTGTGTCCGTTTCGTGGATGGGCCGATTTCTGAAGATGTGACGGGTGGAGTCATTGATGTTTGTTGAAGTGTTCAGGGCTGCATCTCTTAAAAGGAAGGTCGTGTTGAAAACCGCCTTTGTTGACCAGTTCATGGAGTGGTAGACTGCAAAAGATGCCTTCTTGAAGAGCTGCTGGATAATGTTGTTGAGACGAGCTGCCTCGGGTTGACTGCGTTCAATTGAGACCTTTTCGCATAATGCGTAGATTGCCGTGTAAATTACGTCAACTTGAGAGAGCGCTTGGAGACTAAGACGGGTGATCTTGTCGATGTCTTTCAGGACTGTGGACGGAATATCGATTCGTCTAGGAATGTGGAGGGCTGTTCCGAAATCCATCTTGGCTTCAGACGTCAAAAACTCAGATTCAGTGTAGGTTCCGAAGTGACGTGGGTTTGCCGCGCCATCACCATAGGGGCGGAAGAACCAGTTTTCACGTCCAGGCTTGGGGGGGAGGTGGGTCCTTGTCCAGTTCTAATGGTTCTCCTTTTCCCAAAAAGGTACCGCCGTTGCGTCGTAGAGTTGTGAGAGTGTTGTCGACTGACCAAGCATAGGACGTTGACAGTATCCAATTCCTGTGGTGAGACCCCGATTTTTTGTTAAAGCAGCAGTTGTGGGTGAGGGTTTGTATAGAAAACAGTCTGGAATGGATTCTTCGACCTTGCGAAGGAGTTTGGATAAAGGGAACGATGAATTTTCTTCATCGTCGTCTTCGTCGGTAGAGCAGTCGTTAAAGTGGGCATGACGTGATGTTTCCATTGAATCAGAATTGCTTGAATGTCGGGAGGGCTCTTGTCGAGACGAATTGTTGAGGACAGACGCAGAATCAAGATCAGTTTCGGCAGTGATTGAATGGTCAGGGCTGTTGTGTCGTCGTTTCGTTTTCGGGGGGGCTGATGGACGGACAAACACAGTGTCATCTTTTCTCTTTGTGAAATGCTTAGAAGATTTAATTTGAGAAGCCTTGCCTGGTGAGTGGTGACGTTTGTGAGAAGATGAAGACGAATTAGTAATCCAATCTTGGGCGTAGGAAAGGCTGTGCGATGATGAAGGTGGCTTGTTTATTCTTGACTTGTAGTCGAATTCACGTATGGCACGATCCATTTGAGCGTGTACTTGCGATGCAGAAAGAGGCTGGTCTTTGTGTGATCAACTGTCCGAATTCTTGGAAAAATAGTCCGGGTTTTGAGACGTGTGCAAAGGACAGTCCAAATTCTGGGACGGGCGTGATGACAGATCGAGTGGAAATTCCGATAAGGATCGATGTGGTTTAGAAGGTGACGATCTGTGAGAGTGTTTCTTTTTCTTGGTCTTCTTAATTGAAGAATGTGATGAAAGTTGGCCATATGGAAGTGGTGATGCAGAAGGAGACACTTGAATCGAAGGGCTGACAACAATATTAGGACCGACGGGCGACAGACTGCGAGGCGATGGGGCGGCTATCTTGTTTCCGGTCTCAGTCGTCGTTTCCTTTGAACGGGCCATGGCGTCGTCTGCTTGAGCGGGCGCTGGCAATCCGTGATCTTGAAAGTCGGACAGCAGAAACAGGATACAGGCGGAGCGAAAATCGGATGGTTCAGATCAGGATGGAGACGGAGTCGAAACTCGGATGGCAGAAAACAGGACAGGAACAGATGTCAAAAGTCGGATAGTTGCTTGAGAATCAGTCGGCGTTTCAATAGGGTGAGTCAAGGCGTTGTTTGCTTGAGCGTGCTTTGGCATTCCATGACCTTGGAAGTCGGACAGCAGAAACAGGATAGAGACGGAGCGAAAGTCGGACTGCACAAATCAGGATGGAGATGGAGTCGAAACTCAGATAGCAGAAACAGGACAGGGACTGATGTCAAAAGTCGGACTGTTGCTTGAAGATACGAAGTAGGAGAGAAGCTGAAGGTAGACGTGTTCCGGCGACCGCTGGAGGGAAAAGATGACGGGCCGGTCTCGCCCGAATGCTTTTATAGAGGACCCTGCGCATGCGCAAGAGTGGGTTACGCAGCTGGCCGGCTCGAGACAACTTTAAAACTCCAGCAAGAGAAGCATACTTCAGGGAAGAATGCTACAAATTTTCAAGTATTGTATATTTCTGAAAGGCAAAAGAAAAATTGTTGCACACTGTCAACGAAGACATTTTTTTCAGTTTGAAGCTATTTTTCGAACTATTTACACAGCATTCCACAAATACCTTTATAGTAACATCATTGTCCAATTTCACCAAGCTTTCCCGTTCAAAAGTCATTAGTAGTAAAGATTGTAGCAATTATGTTATTGAAAAAAGATTTTAACTTTTTTTGGGGGTGGGGGAATTTGGGGGGGGGGAGGGGAGTCTGACCGAAGGGGCCTAGCGGGAAATTACCGATTTCTCGGTGGGCCAGTCCGTGTCTGCTTCTAGGTTTGTTATTTATTAAAACTACATCACACTTGTACTTGTCGTGTTTTGAAATTGCCGCGACTGTGGCCTCTGGTATTTATTCACTTTGCCAGTCTCTCTATCACAAAGATCGTCGTACAGGTATTTCAGCACCAGGTTAAGAACAGGTGGCTCGGACTCTGGTTGAATGTTCATCAACATTTTGCCTTCTTTATCTTGGCTTAAAATAGCCACTCATTTCAGGCATCTCAGATTTCTCGCTCTAGAAGTATTTGAACGAATTAATGTGCTGGCATGCTCCCAATCAATCTGATGTTGTGTCCAAGTGGTGAGATGCAACACCATTTTCAGCATCCACACTCCTGGTGTTAGCAGGAAAAAATGATCTGCCCCGGAGGTGCTCGTTTATTGGCTCCTGGTATTAATAAGTTTTAATGTGTTGTTTTAATAAGGTTTTAATGCAGTTTTAATGCAGTTTTAATAAATAATAAACCTGGAAGCCTGCAGAAAACAGTAGGAAGGAAATTTGCTCTCATTTTCCTTTAGAGCTGTTGAAAATTTGATGGATATTTGGTGAACTGATTCTGTAGGTAAGATCGTGCCTAAGAATTATGAATTTTTCAGACAGTACTGGGAAAGAAATAATAATATAGACATTATCTTAATTTTCCTATCCAACCCTTGCTACCAGTATTACTAGTTCCTAAAAAAAAATGACACAATATGTCATGTCTGTGAAAGAATGTCAATGATGCTACAGAAGCACCAAATCGTAATAGTGTGGCAGCTTCTGGAATCACCACGTACTGTTCCTATTTGCAGCCGGGAGAATGATGACTGCTATCAAGTTAAAAAAAAAAATCATCTTCCTCCAGGATAGTGAAAGTTAGAGTTGGAAGAAGATAGGCCTTTTCTAAAATCACCTCCAGGTTAAAGCGTTGGAAGAAGTGAAGGGTCCCCGGTAACGGCAATTCCAGTCTTGTCTTCTAATAATACTTCAATTCGTGATCATTTCCAGTTTTATTTAAGTATGTAATGCAATTTGGAGGTCGTAAATAGTGAAGAATCTTTGAACTAGATTTATTATTCAAATTCATGCCGACGGAAACAGAACTGTTTACTCCAAAAGATTTTAATGTTCCAGCTCCAATTCTACTGCCCCAAACAACAACACAACCAACTTATGAATATAAGGTTTGCATAAGACCAACATACATATAGGAGATAGCAACTGCATAGTTCATCGTCTTAGAAAGCTTGTTAAGCATGCATATTCCTCTACAACATGGAAGTTACCACTCTACACCTGGCAAAAAATGGCATTGGAGGGTTTGACAGCGTAATATAGGACGACCTCATTGTTCAAAAAGAGCTACGCCTTCTCCAAGACGTACCTTCCTGTAACAGCTGCCTCCAATGCCTCATGCAACTGTCGACAAAAGGTCACACATGACACCCCTCGTATGACTTACTGGGGAATAAGATTAAGTTTACAGGTTAAATTAAATTAAATTTAAAACCATCCTTGTATGCCATTGTAAATACGGCTGTGGAATTTTACTAATCAATACTTAGCTTGGCCTAAGCCAGTGTAATGAGACACAACACAGGTGTAGAGGTAAACGGTTTAACAGCCAGCGTCCAACAATGGGAGCTGTCCTCCCATTGAAAGAAAGTGCCCCCTGGCAGTTGTGCATAAAAAGCAGGATGATTAGGCCATCATAAAACTAGAATAGAGCACTAGTATAATAGTTAGCAACCTTGGTATACATCTAAGAAGAACACCGAGCCACAAACACAACATCTTGTGGCTGACCTTTTATCCTTGAACATCCACAGCAGAGCTGAACCACAAACCAGGAACAGCAGAATTCCTGCTAAAGATTTTTTTTTGTCGAAGACCGCCAAACTGGATTGGCGTTGTTAACCTTAGCGAGATAACCTGGATTGGTAAGATAATCTTAGCAGTAGTTAAGGATATTAATTCAGCTGCTCCTGTTTTTTTCTTTCTCCTTTCAATAAACAAAGGGTACATAAAGCAAAACAAATCCTACTGCTACCCACTCCCACTTTTGGAATCAATCCTTGGTTTTAGGTCGGCAAATGATAATATTAAAAAGTTAAACTATTGTTGCATAAGAACACTGTCAAACCAAGCCTGCAGAGACAAGAACAGCAAAATACACTGTCGTCAGACCCACAGTTCATGAAGTCCTTACTGTAATAATGAGTCCAAAAAGTAGTTCCAAATCAAAGCAAAATTGAAGACAGCGAGAGTGTTTCGAATTTCAATTAAAGGCTTTCATAGAGAAATAAATAATACTACCATAAATCATATATCAAATCCCCGGCGAAGCTACTACCCCCCCCCCCCCCCCCAGCTTTAAGGCCAAAATCGTGAAATAGTGGAGCTGACACCCACCCTTTAAATCATCGTTTTTCTGCTACAAAATTAACTAAAAGGTAGTGGTGAAAACGAATGCCCGCACTGCTTGCCGGCCCCTTCTCCCTCCCCTGGTTAATAATGGATCCTTCCTCAATTTGGGTGTACCATCAGGAAAGTCCCCTCCTCTCTCCCCCTTCTCCTCTTCACAGCTATTAAGAGGACGTGAAAGTTGACCTCTCGGACTTCGTTAAAAAAGGTTTTAATCAACGAATTTTCTATGATAGACGTACAAAAGTAAGGTTAGAAAATGTATTATGCTTTATTTAATGCCTACCCTGGATGTTTGCCAAATTAACTGCATAAGCATTTAATACACAATTTACTATAAATTAATCATACTATGGCGAGTATTTAAGTCCAAAATCTTAATTATGTCACTGCCCCACAAACAAAACAAAGATGGACTTACCTGAAATTATTGCAGCCCAAAACAACGCCAACAATATTCTTTCCAATGTCGTGAACATCGCCTTTGACAGTAGCTAGTACAACGGTACCAGCATAATGATCCTAAAGACATCAACATACAAATGTATTCAAATCACACACATGCTCATACTTCTCATAAATTCTTATTTTCATTGAAAGCTATTTATTTTAACTGTAATAAGATACAGGCAATTTTTAGGGTCAATATTACTGTATTTGTAATGCAAATTTATTTATTTAGCAGTTCTTTGCTTATGTCAATTGTGCCATGTAAAGGATCCTATTTCCTATGTCCCCCTCCATCCTGAGATAACCTTAGCAGTAGTTAAGGACATTAATTCAGCAACTCCTCTTTTTTTCTTTCTCCTTTCAATAAACAAGATACCTTATTAATTGAATACTGTAGTACTACACAGTGTGCCGTTCAATGAACAGTTACATCATGTATGATCATGTTTATATTTATCTACGCGCTTACTGTTGTTTAAAGTTACCTATTACTTGCATCTATTACTTGCAGAAGTAATAGGTGTGAATTACATGCTCACCGTCAAGACATTGACAGAGAGGCATCCCTGCTTGTTGCTGTCCTTACGGAGGCGGCCCATCAGACGCTGCCGAGTCACCCAACGACCAAAGGCGCACGCCGAATACCTGGATGGAATGACCACGTCAAAGGCCTCTACTCTGCTCACCTGCAAGCTCATTCCACCTGGGTTCGTGATGGTAGGCCCGGAACGGGAGCCAGCTATGAAGCACGCCGCGACACTAGACGGACGTTCAAGAATGCTCTGCGCTGGTGCCGCTTGAACGACCGTGCCCTCCGGGCAGCCGCACTACAGGATACGCTTCACGCACGTGACAATGTTGGTTTCTGGGCAGCTGTTCGACGGACTGGGCGTGCTACGAGACCTTCCATCGATACTGTCGATGGAGCTAATGGCCCAAGTGCTATCTGTAACATGTGGAAGTGCAGGTTCGAAAATATCTTCACCAAGACACCGCAGGACAAAACTACCAGCGATACTAACACCACCGATTCCAGTCGTAGAACAGAATGCCCGCCCTCTCCGGAAATTAATTCTGGAGAGGTTAGCCACCTGCTACTTGCCATGAAGAGGGACAAGGCCGTTGGCCCTGACGGGCTAAATGCAGAACATCTTCGCTTCGCTGGCCATGTGGCTCATAGTTTTATTGCCCTTATCCTTTCTGCCTCGCTTGCTCATGCTCATTCTCCAGAGCCTGCTACCAGAACTATTTTAACACCGATTCTGAAAAGGACGACTGCTGACCCCACCACCAGTGACAATTACCGTGGCATCGCACTAATGAGTCCCATTGCTAAACTCC
Source organism: Lithobius niger (assembly GCA_023313725.1). Taxonomy (NCBI): domain Eukaryota; kingdom Metazoa; phylum Arthropoda; class Chilopoda; order Lithobiomorpha; family Lithobiidae; genus Lithobius; species Lithobius niger. The sequence continues at coordinate 11,067 of JAHWFP010003907.1, forward strand.
TGGACCTTGTCATACTGGGTCGCATCAAAGCCATGACTTCCACGTGTGATGCACAATTCGGGTTCAAAACGAAGCACTCCACCTCACTGGCAGTGTACACTGTAAAGGAGACCATCCGGAGATATCGCAGAGCGGGTTCACGGGTGTACGCTTGCTTTGTGGACGTAGCTAAAGCTTTCGACAAGGTGGCTCACTATTCAGTGTTTCAGGCTCTTCGTCAGCGAGGGCTTCCTTCGTATATCACTGACCTCATTGCCAATTGCTACAAAAGACAAGCCATCCAGGTGAACTGGGAAGGTCACCTCTCTGACCCATTTACGGCCACTTGTGGAGTACGACAGGGAAGCCCCCTATCGCCTTTCCTCTTCTGCCTGGTCCTCGATGGAGCAATTTCTAGCATTTCCAAAATGTCAACTGGCTGTTGGATGAATGGCGTTGCCGTGAACATCGTTGCCTTCGCTGACGACATCGTCCTCCTGGCTCCCAGCAGGCGGGCACTTCAGTTTCTGTTGGATAGACTCGTATACCTAACATGCGACAAGGGCCTTACCTTCAATGCCAACAAATCTGTTGGAATGGTTTTTGGGAGGGGTAAAGAAGATACAGCCCCCCTACTAATGAATAAACACAAGCTATCGTGGGTGACGAACTTTCGTTATCTTGGAGTGGAACTTACAGCCGACCTAACTGATGACGCTCATGTGAGAAAGATTCGTAGCGAGTTCTGTAGGTCAGCTAACATGGTGCTACATACCTTCAGCTTTGCATCTGATGAATGTAAAATCCAGCTTCTTAAGACTCGTGCTACTGGACTCTACGGCATTTCAACATGTGTAGACTTCCGAAAAACAACCATGAAAGAGCTTGCTGTCGTTTATCATGGGGCGATTAAGCGGGTTCAACACCTTCCTCGACACTGTCACAACCATCAAGCCTGTCGTGATGGCAAAATGTTCACGCTCGACCTTGCGGTGCTGATGAAGCAGGCTGCCCTGTGGAGAACGATTCTGTCCTCAACCAACCAGCTAGTGAAGACTTGTCGGAGTAGCCCTGAAAGCTGGGGCTTTAGCTTGGGAGGCACTGTTGCAAAGGGTCACTTGATGGCTGGTGCGAAGTTCGAACACCAAGGGACCTAGCAATTTTGCGGCAACGTGCTCACGACCATGTTCAGGGCATGGCAGCCCTGCAAGACGCTGAGGATAGTCTGCTGTCCTAATCCTCTGGTTGTTGTTGCCCCCAATGTATTTTCTGAACTTTTTTGTTTTTTTGTTTTTTATATCCCTTATATTGTACCTTGTGTACGGAACATACATAAATAAATAAATAAATAAATAAATTAATTAAAGTGGTCTAGTCTGCACAAGAAAATTTAAAAAATAATGAAAATTTAAGGAAGGGCGGGGAAAGAGATGTTTTTTTTGCAGCAGTTTATGATGGCCATCATGTATACAAAGTTTAACAAACTAGACGGACAATTTTTCGGGTAGGGTAACCCCATTAACTGGTGATTACGATGGCCAAAACATTTTCTCGTCCACGTAGCACAGTTTCTCAATTTTTTTTTTTAGTAATGTTTAATCTACTTCTACAGCAATAGTGGAGACAAAACTGAGACCATTTTCACAATTCTGCTAAATATGTTTTTTTCAAAATGTGGGACAACATACTGAGATAGTAACACAAGCAACGTTTGGGTTGGAAGATGAAATACTTATAAAGGACTAACGGAGGATTTAGAAAGTTCATCAAAATGCATGTACTGTATTATTTAAATGGAAACTCAAATGCAATATAACAAAATAAGCACGACAGATTCATAAGCAACAGACATAGATAAAAAAAAAAAAAACAGTGTGTAATGCAATGGTGGTATTATCCCATGTGGAGTATTGTTTTATAAAAAATATATTTCAGCTTCAAATTAAGCATTATCTTACATATTCTCCAGATTCCTGCCCTCCCAGTAGAGCTAGATTAGCCAGCCGTTCCTCCTCCATGTACGGAACAAGATGTGCAACTGCTTTTTTCATGACACGAGCAGACTTGATGACTTGAGGAAGAAACATTTTGCCCGCACCAAATAAATCTCCAACAATGCTCATTCCCTAAAAGTTTAAGTCATGTTCAAATTAATGCTTCATAAGCTAAACTCGAAAAAGAAAACTACATCAATATGAGAAAAGAAAGAAAAATATTATAGCACTAGACGCTAGATACATTTTTATACATACTTTCATAAGTGGCCCCTCAATAACATTGAGAGGTCGAGGATACAAGTCACTGTTCAATCTCGCTTCCTCCGTGTCTTCAACAACGTAAGCATCAATGCCCTGGAATCGTAAAAACAAAATTTAAACCGAAACGTGAAAAACGTAATTTCAAAGATAAAATGAGTTTTTACTTCCATAAATCCTCATTTGTAGCCCGGGCTAGTGGTTAAAAGTCAAGTCATTTGCCCCGGATATAATTAGAGACCGGCTACTACAAATTTAGAAAGAAATTTACGATATAAATACACACAGAACATGAGTCTGACATTAAAAACGATAAATAATGTCACATGCATGCCTTTATCATTTCTCTTTAATGTGGATGCAGTATCTGTTTATGTGATGGACATGCTCTTTTATAGAATTTTTCTAAGGCTGTATCGGTGCCACTTTTCCTGATACCAGTTCGATACCGGTGCTCGTTTACCCGATTCCGATGCCGGTAGCGGTACTTTTGGCCACGTGCCGATACTGTGCCGATGCTGATACCATGCCGGTGCCAATGGCGACATCGTAAGATAACTTAATAAATAATACAGAACATGTCAATATGTCAAGAATTTAATGGTGTTAACAAACCTTACCGAACACTTTTACAACAGAATTATTGGCTGAACACCTTATAGCTCAACGAAATCAATTAATTTTTTTTTCAGTGTTAACTGTCAATTAATAATAGGCCTACACCTTACTGACTTACTTTCAGCTAAACAATTTCAAAATATTATATTAAGTACTTATAGACTACTAGAGGATGCACGGGCTTCCTCTAGTAGTCTATAAGTACTTAATTTCCGGTAAATTTTACCGGCACTCTTCCCAACGACTTGTCAGATTGATCGACCACTCATGCCTGGCTCCTTTTTGGCTACAGGTAGTGCGGGAGAGTGCATTTTCAATGTGGGTGCGAGGAGGGGAGAAGTGGTGTTCCTTTTTTTCCCTTTTCCTTTTAGCCGGCCTCCGATATTATAATAAAGATACATAAAATATTGTAGACCTTGGCTACTAAAAATCTTGTAGGCTAATAACACACTGAATGTAATCTACGCATTTTGTGCATGTTTACTGGGGAGCTTTAAAACATTCTGTGTACATTTACTAAATAGGTTGTGGGCTACATCGATGTAAAATATTACAGACTCATTAGGCCATACAAAGTTAAAAAAAAAAATTGTTCTCGGGGATAAAAGTTGAAAAATCGACAAGAGATGAGACTTTTTTTTCCCCTTTTTCATAATAATTGTTACACATTTTGTGGTCGATGTGCCTAAAGAAAAAAACCGTTTTGCATACTGTAGTTAATTTGTTTTATTTCAGACACAAAAGCAAAACATTGCCTTTTTTTTCATTTCTCCAGTTGTTTTAGATGCTTACACAAATTGCTTGCTCTGTACGAATGTGAATCCTTTCCTCCACGTGCTACTTCGGAGTTGCACAGTTTGCATTTTGCTTTTTCGTCGCACACCACAAAATATTCTTAAATGCCTGACGTTTTTGGTGGCATTATGCGTTTTCTTTGCTGAAGACGTTACAGGAATCTGCAGCTAAACAACGGTCGAAGTCTGAATTATCACGGGAAACTGCGAAACCAAGAGTGAAACACGACATCACGATGCTAAGTTAGGCCTAACGCAACACCAATGCATCATTTCATTTCCGGTTTTTGTCAGCAAAATTTCACTTCGATACAAAATTCGAATAATTTTTGGTTTTAACTATACCATTAACTTGACTAAAATTATCTTTTAATTAACTGAATAATAAAAGTGATCTTGCGACATGTTGAATGAGAATGAAAGTTGTGGTGTCGTCAGTGAGACATCACAACGGTGCATTCAATTCAGGTCCAGTTTGTTAACCTTCCTAGACTTGCCTAACCCACTGTTAGGCTAGCTATGCAATATTGTAATGTTTCATGTGACCACTCAGGTCACATGACCGTTGTAAAATGATATATATATACAAGGCTTTCCCAGTAAAACTTGTCTCTCCAGTTGTAGCCTACACAACCGTTGTCCGTCGTCACTATGCCCGAGTGAACCCTCGAAACTTTGGGGGTCTAGTGCAGATGGCGACGAGTCGGAACCATGGGTATTAGTAAGATAACTTGTTAGGTTCTTCAACCACATCTGTGCCCCGAATTTGTAGTAAGTGGCAAATTTTTCATTTTGGCAATGAAATTAGTGTTCTGAAGACCTATCAGAGTTTAGTCTTTTTCAAACCGTGTATTTTGGGGTGTTGGAGATTGAGTGGTACTGATGATAACAGTTAAATTTAGTACCTTTAACTACTAGAACTGAAGGGGACAATTGGGTTTATAATGGTTAATTTTTACAATAGTAGTATCCTACAGCGACGCACTAGCATGTCCCACCGGCAGTACTATGAACCGGGCGACGTGAAAATTCGCTGCTCAATTAACTCTTGTAAATCCGATAGTGCCTGGCCTTTATTCAGACTGGTTTGCGCCGGTGTTTAATTTATTACCGTAGCGTGTATGCTAAAACGAGTGAAACTTGGTCTGTGCTGCAAGGTAGGCCGGTAGTGTTGTTTTGTTAAACGTTTCAAAAGTGTATGAACGTCTAAACATTTCAAAAGCCTAGTCCCTTTAAATTCAATTTGTAGGCGGTTGATTTAAATTACTAGGCAGGCTACAGTTATTCTTGAGCGGCTTAGTAGATAACCGGTAGACTCGAGTGCTCCTTGTTTAATTTAACTAGGATTGTAATTAAATTAAATCATTTAGTGTAGGTCTATGCCTGAGACAGGTGTCGTGAGTAAACTACCTGTGACTACTGTTCCAGTTAACAGTTTAGTAGAAGCTGAAGCAAATTCAAAAGTGAGCGCTAGCGCTGAAGTTAATTCAAGTTTAAATTTAAATTTAAATTCAAGTAGTGAAGAGAAGACGACATGAGTTCTTCTAAAACAGAAGGTTTATTTGCAGAGTTCGATGGTGAAAACGAAACATGGGAGAAATACTCCACCCGGATAGGCTACTATTTTAGAGCAAAAAATATAGCCCCTGCAGCTCAAATTGATTTTTGATGGCTTCTGTAGGACAGAAAATGTATGACCGAATCTTGAACATTATTTCACCTGCACTTCCTGATTCGTTTACTTATGCAGATTTGGTGAAAACTATTCTCGATGACGTTGAACCCCCAGTGGTTTCAGTGGTTTCTGAAAGGCTTACATTTTTTAGACGGTAACAGAAACCTTATGAAAGCATCAGTGAGTATTTAGCTTCATTAAAAATGCTAACTAAATACTGTGATTTCGATAAAATCACATATCAACAACAAAGTGATTAGGGATCGCCTAATCGGTGGTATGCGGTCAGAAACCTTACGAGGCTGGGGGAAAAGAGATGGTTGGCTAACGCCGTAATACCGTTTATGGAGGGTCTGCGCAGATGGGCGGTTCAGCTGGGCATATCGAGAGAGTTTTGAATCCTCCACGGTAACAAGCACTCAGGAACTGAATGCAACAAAATTTACAGGCAGTGTGATATTTTCAGCCGGCAATTAGAAAAATATTTTATTTATATTTGTATACATAAATAAAAAAATAAAAAATTCCGGAAAGCAAAGATCTTTAGGCATGTTAGCTTCACTAAGCATTAGGCATAGATCCAGGCCTGCAAGTCGGTTCTTTGAAAAAAGTAGTAAAAAAGTAGGATCCAAATTTTTTTAAAGTAGGAAAAAGTAGGAATTTTTTGATAAAAAGTAGGAAATAGTAGGAACATTGAACACTCAAGCTAAATTTTATTTGCACTTATTTTGCTTTCTTCTTGATATGAACATAATCACTAATTAACTTTCTCTTTTTTTGATCAAGAATATTTCTTTTTTTGTTATCTTTTTCTAACAGCTTTTGGGCATCTGCCATTTTTCGGGAAGCTACTTCCAAACTTTCACTAGCCCTTGACCAACTGACACTGCCTGCATGCTTTTTTCCTTTATTCCTTCACCAGGTGGTCATTTGCTTCGATTTGGCTGCTTCAAACTCAAGTTGACGTTCTTTCTGAGCAATCTTTAAATCATTGTCCGATTTGTAAAGGGTTGCTTTTTCTTCATTCAATTTCTTTGTTGCTTGTTCTTTTTCTGCTTTCGCTTTCGCTGTTTCTTCTACCTTAATGTTTTGCCTGGTCTTTTCTTTGTCCTCTTTGGTACTGACTATGCGCATAAGTTCTAGCTTCTAGCATAGCTTTTGTTACAGGAACTGCACACGGATTACCGCCACCATACTTCCTAACTGCGTCCTTCACTGTACGGAGTCCGTTGATGTTCTTAGGTGCAAGGGAAGCTCTGTCTTGTGAAACAGTCCTTTTATTATCTGACAAACTTCTTTCCACTTCTGCATTGCCGTGTGCTAAACAAAGGCTTTATACCAGCTTGTCTAATGTGGGGAATTTGAAACTACCAGCAGATGACTTAATTTTCAAAACAAGGTCCAAGTAGTAGTCTATTCTATGGTAAACAGTGGATTTCTTATCTTCTGAGATTTCTTTAATGTACCATGAAGAAGTAATATATTCCTCCAGCTGGTATAGTTTCCATTCATCGGTAAATGTAGCCACTTCGTCTGCTTTGATTATCTGAGGCATTAGCATTGCCAGGTGCCTAATGACTTGTGCACCACCTTTCCCTTTTCTAGCCATACGGTGAAGATATTTCAAGTCTTTCAGCAATCTACTGTCAACCGGAAAATGTCTTACCAAATACTGCCCCACTGTGACGTAAAACTTTTTCATGTTATGCAACAGCAAATTAGCTTCATTTTTGAAAGCAGCTTTTGTTGGGGCTCCAACTTCCATCTGGCTTACGGGTAACTGATTCTCATTGTTAATGTCCACATGTAGTAAGTCTTTTCCAGCTTTTCCCTTCACAACTTCCAGTTTCAAGAATCTTAACATTAATGACACCATGGTTTCTTCCATTTTTTCATGCAGAAGATGCACCAACAGACCTTCTCCTTGAAAGAACAAAAGAAATGCATTGAAAATTGGACCGACTGATTCGAGGAACCTGATCTCAATCAATGTCTCACGAGTCAAGGTTTTGCATATATTTTATATCGACTTGATGCCAGAGTAGACTTGTTTGCTTTTGTAGCCCAACTTTTAAGTACTGTTGCTAAGCAGGCCAATTTGACACAATCCTCTGAAGAGCAGGAAGTAGAGTGAGCCATCTGCTTTCTACGTGTCGTATAAAATTACCTTCATTCATGTCCATAGCAAGTTTCACAGCAGCAAAATCTTCTCTGCGACAGGCACTCATTTTGAACCAATAAAATAAGTCAATCGAAAGAAGTTCTGCATTTCCACCATACTCATTCAGCCCAGCTCTGAAGGCGTTGTGTGCCACATGAAAGTTGCAAGGACTCAAAGGTAATAGTCCAGGATGTCTCCGGTTTTTCAACTCATGGTTAACACACTTGTAAGTCTTTGTGTTTTTGTGTCTTTGTGTTAAGAAAAAGTAGGAAAATTCAAAACAAAGTAGAAAAAGTAGGAACGCTTGCAGGCCTGATAGATCCTAGCGGCAACAATCCTATGTAACTATCTTGTTTTAAACTCAAATTGAATTTTTTTTTATGAAACTGGATATGTTTGTGTCATTAAATTACAAATATTAAATTCGTATATATTTTCATAGATAAATTTAATACGATTTTATTAAGGCTGTGCCGGTGCCGATACTGGTACCGGAACCACTGGTACCAGTATCGGACTGGCACCGGGTTAAGAACTACCGGGAAAAGTACCGGAATCGGCTAATTTTTTCCAGCATCTGCATTTTCGTACATTAATATTATGACATCTTCTTCCCAAGCTAATAAAAATTAAGCAATTTTTAAATAAATAATCTGCTACGTCTCACTTTGGATTCGCGATCCAAATTAACTTTGCATACCGCTAAAAATGCCTCCCGTAACGATTAGACCTAACGGACTCTCTCTCTCTCTCTGATAAAGCACAAGCAGCCATTTTCTCAAGGTCATGGCAGGACCGCACTTCCAGCTCTCGGCAAAGTGGTTGGGTAAATACTTTCATTCTCATTCAACATGTCGGAAGATTGCTTTTATTATTCTATTAATTAAAAAATTATTTTAGTCAAATTAATTGTATAATTAGAACCAAAAATTATTCGAATTTCGTATCGAAGTGAAATTCGGCTGACAAAAACCGGAAATGAAATGACGCATCGACATTGCGTTAGGCCCGACTTAACATCGTGGTGGTGTCGTTTTTCACTCTCGGTTTCGCAGTTTCCTGTGATAGTTAAAAGACCTCTGCCGTTGTTTAGCTGCAGATTCCAGTAACATCTTTGGCAAAGAAAACGCATAATGCCACCAAAGACGTCAGGTATTTCGAAATATTTTGTGGTGTGCGACGAAAAAGCAAATGCAAACTGTGCAACTCTGAAGTATCGCGTGGAGAAAAAGATTCCCATTCGTACGGAGCAAGCAATTTGCGTAACCGTCGAAAAACAACTGAATAGATGAAAAAAAAGGCAATGTTTGTTTTTGTATCTAAAAATAAAACAAATTAACTACAGTATGCAAAACGTTTCTTTTTTTTCTGTAGGCACATCTACCACAAAATGTGTAAAAATTATGAAATAGGCAAAAAAAGCTTCATCTCTCCTCGATTTTTCAACTTTGTTTCCCGAGACCCATTTTTTTTTAAACTTTGTATGGCCTAACAAGCCTGTAATATTTCATATCTGTGTACCCAACAACCTTAGGAAATGTCCACAGAATGTTTTAAAGCTCCCCAGTAAACATGCACAAAATGTGTAGATTACATTCAGTGTGTTACCGTAAATCGTGTATTAAACGCCCATGGGCTTGTAAAATTAATTTGTTTAAAATTGGGGGTGGGCGTTAAAAACAAGTATTATCTATTTTCTAAACTAATTTCTATCCAGGGAGCGAGTTTTTTATCACGGAAAAGACGGCAATAATGTGGTCATTTGCGTGCGTGATCTGGATTCAATCTAGCATTAACACAATTTTGTTTTCTTATTTATTCACAAATTTAAGTTCTTGAATACTCTCTCCTCCAAAATTTAATATAATTCGTAGCTAAAACTAATTTCTAACCATACAAACTTTCGTAAACAAGATCGTAAACAAGATTAGGCTTATCATTAACGTGCGTGATCTGGATTCAGTCTAGCAAAAACACAACGCCTTTATTCTCATTTATTCACAAATTTAGTTTATGAAATTGTCCTCCTTCCAAGATCTAACATAATTCACAGTTAAAACAAATTTATAATCACCACCAACCTTGAAAACAACAACGCGATTGACGGCCGTGAAGCACATTCTGTGTTGACGGTAATTTCCAAAAAAAA
>JAHWFP010003908.1:0-26865 GCA_023313725.1 Lithobius niger
AAATGCACTCTTGCACTGTGTCATGTAAATGCGACGAATAAGAATTTTCTTGCAATTAACCTATAGCATAATTAGAAGAAAAAAAACACGAAAAGTTACAGGATTTTTTTTATAAAACATACGAATTTTTTAATGTCATTCATTGTTTTGCCGAAAAGGGGACCTGCTGAAGCTTAGTATTTGAAGTAGCACACACCTTACAAAATCAGCTAGAGTAGAATTCGACCGTAGATAATAAACGACTTCTCAATAAAAATGCTGCAGCATACAATTCACACTTCAAGGGTTTTACACCATTATCCATTCGACTACATAGCTACACGCTTTCACAACAAAATTGTAGCTTTTTTAATTTTCACTTAAGTATCTCATTAAAATAACGTTGACTATGCATTGTAATATTTCTTACTTCTAAAACGGATACTAATAAAAATATCTGGCATTTAAAAGTTGTCTATTTCTTTTACTTATGTATGAAATGCGGCACCACTAAAGTTGCATTTCCAGGTTTTTACACCGTTTTGTATTTGAGTATACATCGTATGATATTCACGTTAAATAAGAAAATTGCACACTACAAACTTGATAAGGAACGATCGGTATAAAAAAAATCCATTTAAGCTACAACAAGCTTCTTTCACTAGAAGTTGCAGTACCTCATACTATGTATTTAATAGGCTTATCGTCATAAAAACATAAAGGCATTTTTTGCTCCCATGTTTGCACAAAACGCAACTAAACATGAACTTCATGTAAAGGCTTTACTACAATTTCCACATTTAAACAGTTTTTCACTGCTGTGTCGCAGAATGTAGAAAATGCAGCAGAAAATCTCACAAATCATAATAAGACGTGTCACACTTTAGATATAATCAGCTTCCTGTCTTTCGACTTAAAATGTGCAACAGATAATCGTAGATATGCCTTACCACACATTTTACTGTTTAGGGGATTATCTCCAGTATGAACACGGACCACCAACAAAATAATTGCACTAAGTGAGCAAACATTTTTTGCCATACTATCAAACTATTTTCTTGTTGTTTATAAAGTTGAATTTCCTTATCTGTCCCTTTCTGGCAGTTGACTTGGAAGATTTCACTTTTTTAGTGGAAGCACGAGTGGCACATTACATAACACATATCATGGCGTTCTTCGTAACCAAACTGCTTCGTGGTTGGTTAAAAATAATATCGAAAAGAGTTGAGAATATAGCTTAATAAATTTTATTAGTCTGAGAATTCCAAAGGATACTTTAAACAAGAATTTATGAATAACATTGAGAGCCCACAAACAAGTTGTAAATGATACTGAAGTTTTAAAAACCACAAATTACTGGCGCCATCTAGTTTTTAAAATTGAAAGTTTTAGGTGTTTAGTTCCAAAGGTGGTCGAGGCGAGTCTCTGTCATCGGTCAAACGCTAGGACACCAACCTAATGCAAGTCTGTTACTCATCGTTCCTACGGAACTTTTCATAGACTCATGGTGTTATATAGGTTCTTTGGACAGATTCGACACGTGGAATGTCCTTAATAACATGTGGCGTACTCAAAAATCGGTCGAACAAAGACCTTATAAGTCCAAACCAACGTTGCAGGTTCTTTTGATATAAGACAGCGCCTAATCGTGACAGCACACACCTTGGCGCACGAGATGATCCGTATGAAGTGGGTACCCACTAAAAAGTCCTGTAGAAATCCATACACCAAGGTCCTTTACCAGTTTTTAGTTTGAAAGCTGTTGATTACTTAAGTAGTAATCTAGACATTCATTTTTAGACCCAAGATGTAATACGCTGCACTTTTCTATATTAATAGGTAACTGCCAGTTTGAAGAAGATAAATTTAGGTAGTGGAGAGCATTCATAAGATCAGAATGATCACTGCAGCTTGTTACTGAATTATATAATTTAACATCGTCCGCAGATTTTGGGTTTTTAACCCTACCATATTTAAGATCAAGATCTGCAATGAATAGAATAAAGAGCAGCGGTCCAGGACTGAACCTGGAGGACACCACTAGGTCACAGGTCTGAGGCCCAACTCTCGCACCCATGCAGACAGACTGGGACCTGGCGTATAGGAAAGCAGTAATCCACCTAAAAGCCATGCCATTCATGCCAAACTGTTTTAACTTAGCACAAAGTTTTAAGTGTGCCATGGAATCAAAGGTCTTTGCAAAAGACAGCTATACCCTTATCAAGTGCTGTTGTCCAGTCATTTAGGCAGGACAGCAGCTGAAGGACAGTAGACTCCCAAATAAGAAACCAAACTGATTTTCTGGGGGCGAGTCAAATCGTCTAAAATGCCTCATTATGTTTTCCTTGAGAATACGTGCAAGCATTCTGCATGAGACAAATGTTAACGAAATGGGCCTGAAATTTTTTGGATCAGCAGCATTTACTCTTTTGTAAAGGAGAACAACTCTGGCCAATTTCCAGCATTTCGGCAGTGTGCCAGATTCGAGGAATAACCGTAAAATAAAATACAATGGTTACATAATTCTAACGCAAGATTTTTGTAAAATATGGAAGTATACCCGTATGGACCAACTACATGGCTGTTTTTTAGAGATCTAAGAATTTTAAAGATTGTTTCAGTAGAGAAGCTAATCTTAGCAATAGCTGGTGTAGTGAGCACGTCACAGGGGTGCTGTGACAATCATCAGTGCCAAAATTCCTACAAAAAAATTGGTTTAATGCGTTAGCAGTTCGATAAAACCATGTTTTGGTAGTGTAGAGGCGGTAGGTAATTTTTTATTGTTTTTCTTTTTTTGACATGTCGGAAGAGAGCAGTGATAGTTCCAACTTTCACTTAACTTTTGTTGCACAGTTAATTTCATGCACTAAAATTGTATTTATTAAATATACTCTACATTTATTATACAAGCGCTTGATGTCATTATCCTTATTTTTTAGGACTCTCCAAAGTTTCTTTTTTTGGGGAGTAAGTTTGTGGATGTTATGTATAGATTATCAGCCACCTTTCCGAGGAGTGAGATATAACAATGTCGAGGCCAGCAGGGGTGAATTGGCTTTGACCTACTCTCTCCTTCATAGCCTCTGCAATGTGGAGTCCAGCAGATATTTCACCCTTAGACCTGATGATAGAACAAGAGGGCACCCTTTTAAGTTGGTTGTTTGACCTTTCAAGCGCGATGGTCAGAATTTTTTTTCTCCGTGTGGTTTAAGGTTTGGCTTCCTAAAGAAGTGGTTATGTCCCTAACCCTTCCTAGCTTTAAAAGCAGACTGAGAGGTGCGGACCTGAACATGTATCTGAGGTGGGCTTAAAAAAAGGGGGAAAATTGTAGGATTTGTATTGGATTTATGTATTTTTTAAATGTTGGATGTATCCAGGTTTACGTGTTGACTCTGGCCTTATAGCTGATGATTTTGTATTAACTTTATTTTTTAGTTTACTGGCTGAGTATAAGCAGTAACATTGTTAACCCTCTCAGACCATTGGCCATTATTGCAATAAATTGTTATTATTATTATACACTCAAAATCTGCGTTCATAACATAAGGCAAGGCTTGTTGACGATCGTACCTAGTAAATTGCATGAAAGGATGTGTCTCGGGCATTTTTACACATTGAGTATTAAAAATTTCTACATCACCCGAGATGCACAGTTGAAGCATCGTTCGTAGGAAAATGAGTCAAAAAATAATGACACACATATTTTTAATTATTAATATGCACCAGTCTATTGAAATTCGTAATCCAGTAGTAATGCTTACCATTTACGAGTAATAGTTTAACTTCTGGAAAATTCACACGTTTACTCAAGTAATTAGGAAACACATGTTTGTTTTCATAGCCATATAAAAGTATTGCTAGGTTATTTAGTCTCGAATTTGCCAATTTCACTAACTGGAGTCGGATACAAAAGTCTGCTATGATCCAGTACTTTTTCATATTTGGTATAATGACTAATTCTAACAGGATGAGCTTTCAAAGAAAGGTGGAGACCAGACAGCACAGAAAAAAACGAAACACTTGTTGCCAGTACACTTAACGTTTACAACAGCTCTTTTATTCGCCAAAAATTTATCCAATAGGTTTGCATCGCAAACACCATTTAACAGTAGGTACATATCTACCGACGTACAAGTCACTCCTCTCAATATGGTTCATGATCCACCCCGATCTGACCTGTTAAAATAATCCAGTTGTTCCATGATTTTTAATGGACTAGTTAATTCATTTATTAAACATAAGTATCGATGGTGTAGTACTGCACAGATAAATGGAACTATCTCCCCATCAAATAGTATTTTTTTTCTAAATTTCTGCAGACACAAAGTAAAAATTTTAATTTACCTAATTGATGGAGAAGACTTTCGAATAAAGATAAAAAATGTGTTCTCATTTTCGATAAATATTCGTGCACGTCACGTGTATTCATATCAATCGTGTAAATGATCATCTAAAGAAACGTTTGAAGGCGTATACATCCTCACGAAATGGAGGCGTAGGTGGTCGTGGTGGATCAGTAGTGGTGGTGGTGGTGGTACATGATGGAAATGGGGATGAAAATGGAGAGACATGCACAACCACAGAATGACGTAACAAATTCATTGTGAGTGTCGAAAGTGAGCCCACATACCTGGTACATGGCCAAATTTTTGTGATGGTGTTGTCTTAAATTAATGTCGGAGGCAAACATGCATCTTAATACATCACATATGTGATGTCTAGCATGAAAGGATCTTACGTGACGGCAGAGAAATTGGCTGGTCCTGTATGTGTGGGCATATATAACGCAGAAGAAAACCATTTTTACAGCAACAGAAGAAAAATAAAGGAAAGAAGCGATCATAAGCAACATTACAAAAGTTTAATCACATAATCAAATACATATGTATTTATTGCAATCATTTTTGGATTGAAAATAATGAACAATACCAATAAGGGCATCTTTGAATAATACATAAAGTATAAAAGTGTCTGCATGTTTTCGACTCAATGAGTTGTAATGATTTGGTGTTATGAAACCATTTTTACCACATTGCTTCCGTTGGTTGCACATTTTTAGTCTGGGTGAAGCCCAAACGAAAGATCGGATTGGAATGAAATTTGATACAACGCTTTATACCCAAAACAGTATCGCTGAGGCAAAATTTGACATAAATCGAACAATTATTACGGGAGAAATAACTTATTTTTGAATTTCTTTCTAACACTCACCATTGTAAATTTGGAATCGTGAATAGTTAAGGAATTCCAACGACGCATAGACCTTGCTGGTGGTACTCAAGTGAACTTAAGAAAACACGGAAAATTAAATTTTCGTTTCTCTTTCTAGCTGATAACTTTTTTCGACGTAATTCAATGAAATAATAACAATTGGCCCTTGCATTTAACCACTACAGGAAAAAACGAAAACATAAAAAACAAAAGGATTCTGGTACGATACACCTTAGCATCATTTGAAAAAACGAATGGTTGGAAGGATTACCTTCAGCATGGCAACGAAACTGGTATTTACACTAGCGATGGGAATCCCGAATATGAAACCGAAATCTTCGTATCACGGCGAAGCTATACATATAAAACGAACAATACATCGGACGACGTATTTAAATACAGCACGAAACAACATGTCTGCATCTAATAGTTTAAATATTCCTCGTTACCACGGCAACGTGTGGACTCGAAACCGTGGTGCATTAATGAATAGGCTTAATCTCAAACGCAGCTGCTACTTACGAAATAAAAATGACGACTAAATATTAGGCCTAAAAGCTACAAATTAGGCCTAAAGGCTAAAGTAGGCCTAAGATCTAACACTTTTTGACCTACCATATTGTGATCGTTACTGATGGATTATAATGTGGTTTTAAGATCGCCGTGCGTGATAGAGGTGTGCGCATTAATATTTTCGTTGGTGGCGTTGTCAAGACTAGTGTTAGACCAACGGCAGCATTGCCAACCTGCTGAATTTTTTAATTATTGTTAAAAACTATCGCTCAGATGATTGTTTGGCTTACAGTTAAATGCTTTATCCACCTAAAACCAAAACTGGTAACATAAGCTACCAAGTTTACAAAAAGGGTCAGCCTTTCAAAGTAGTGATATTCAACCAGGGAAAGGCCGTCAATGTTAATCCTATTAGCCAAGTTAATCGCACCTGCTAATATTTCGAAGGTTAAATGAAAACTAGAAGATTGCTACTAGCGGTAGCAATCTTCAAGCTTTCATTTAACGTCCAAAGTATTATTCGGTGCGATTAACTTGGCTAATATGATTAACATTGGCGGCCTTTCCCTGGTTGAATGATATCACTACTTTGAAAGGCCCATCCTTTTTGTAAACTTGGCGGCTTCTCTTACCAGTTTTGGTTTTGGGTGGATATCACGACTTTCATAGTCCTGTGAATGTAGAAAAAATCTCACGATGTAATTGTCACCCCTACCTTTTTTGTCTCTAGGTATCTTATTTTTCACATTTTTCACATTTGCTATTGTCATTCCAAATAAATTAATAACAAGCGTAACAGTATGGTAATTGCAAGGACCTAATCAATTCCTATGGAATAAAAGATACCCTGTGTCTTATTGAACCAGTAAAGAGAAATTTATTCGGGTCGTGGGCCAGATAATTCATTTTGAATTCGCGTACCGTAAAAAAAAAACGTTTTGGAATTGGTGGGAAAAAAAAACGACCAAATCTTTGCAATAAAAGATACTCCGTCTAATAGTGACCCATTCTGCATTTTTTAATTGAGGCCCCAGCCTTACGCCAAGCGCCCCAAAGCTACAAAACGTGCTACACTACACAACACTTAGTGAACCACCTATTTGCAATAACAATGAATTCTGACAATTAGGTACTGAAACGATAAGCGTGTAACACTTAAGCATGTTATAATCTACTGTTGGATGACAATACAAATAATGGTTACAACAATAATTTTGCACTTACGAGCCACTTCAGGACCACGTGCTTCTAGCTATAAACCACCAGTTTAGAAAAAGGAACTTCCCATATGACGCTTTACCTGTCTGCCGAAATTTAGATCTGGCAACTTTCCCTAATCAGCTGTAGACGTGTCGTTATACCCTATGAGAATTAACATGGGAGCCTGCGGACGAGTTACTAGTTACTAGTCACCAGTAACACACATCAACGTTATTGAGGATACTTTCTCTCCATGAAGGACACGTTCCAATATTTTCGTGTTGAGTTTTCCTTTGTTACTGGACCCAAGACACCTGATTCAAACGATTTGCAAAGATTTCTACTGCATGGGGAATTTACACCAGTATGCTGAAATCACGCATAAGTTGGTTTCAGTTAAAAGACACAGTCTGCTAGTGAGCCGCCATCCGACAACAATTACACTCTAATATAAAGGGTTTATCGAGCGTTAACCACTCCTGGTCATCTGCCCGAAGCCCTAAGGCCCTAAGGCCCTAAGGCCCTTACACTCTAATAATTACGCTCTAACAATTAAGCTCCAACAACAATAAAACGTCTACTTGGCAGCGACACACTAGCGTGTGTCTAGATTATTAACATTTTGTAATCTAGGGAAGGCACTTATTAATTATTGTTGTTAACAATGTCAGAATTATTAGCAGCGGCAGCCCAACCAGTCATGACAAACGTGCCGTTTTATTTTTATCGGCGGCGATGGTGGCGACGATGGCTCACATCTTTAGTGTCGGAACACAGGACTGCAAGCCGAAGGCTCGAGTCAATTTAATACAGAAGCAAACCTATTTACGTTGCCTTTTGGACTTATATGACAGACTGCGTGAGCGGGGAATCGAACCCACGACCATTGGAAGAGACCTCGGTTTCTGGTTCCAAAGATCGTGGGTTTGATTCCGTGCTCAGGCAGTCTGACATATAAATCCAAAATGCAACGTAAACAGGTTTGCATATGTTGTATGGGTAATTAGTGCGTATGGGAGCCGCCCCAATGCCAAACCCCACAGTTAAGGGACTAGCTCGAAAATGTGCCGTGGTGGTAGTCAAGGGGTTGCTGGAATTCCAAATTAACCTTAACAGATGGATCAAGGCTAGAAGTCCTGGTTCAGTTTTGGTGTTGGTTTAATGTAACATATGAGCGATAGTGTGCTCTGGCTCGCCTGAAGTTCTAGGGCGACACTAACCTCGGCTTAAGGCCTTAAATGGAACGTCAACGGCATTAGGCTTACTTGGGGAAATTTGGATTTGTAAGTTTCGGGAAAATTTAGTTAAGTTAGTGAGTGACAGCTAAACAAATAGCAACGGGGTTGCAGTGCTGGACAAGCAACAGGATTGGTCAGGTTTGAATTTAAGTTGGGGATAGGGGAAATTGGGGAAAAATTCTAATTATAGGGCCAAAATTATCTTTGGATGAGAGAGTTGGAGGCGGAATGAAATTTTAGGTTAATACCTAATTGTTGGGAGCACCCAGCGGATGATCAAGCGAGCTCGAGCGTTACAATTGATGTCAAGCATTAGCATTATGTACAGACAAATCATAGCTATGTATTGTTACAACAATTGATCAAATAGGATTATTTCAACTAACAATGAGTATTAATTTTGGAGTGACAATGGCACATTACAATTTGACGTCATGTGGACTTCGGGCTTGGCAGATTTAACAAATGACATCAGTGTGACCTTGCTGGGATGGTAAAATTCCAACGTTGAAATCCGGAATTAAACTCGCAACACTGTATTAATTTAGTGTCAGATGTGGAAAGAAGCTAAACAGACACTAAATGATGGAGCAAACGAAAGCCTATTAATATAATATTAATAAATTATAAATAAGATAGCTTTGGTCTATTTGAAAATAAAGCTAAAATAAGACAAAGGCATGCAAATAACAACAGTACGTCACACCAAAAGGCAAATAGCCCAAACTTAGCTGAGTGAGCATTTCTGATAGATTTTTAAGGAGCATTAACAAATATGGTACAGTTATTAAAATAAACACTAAATATAAATTTGAAATGACGGTTTGTTCAGTCCGCCTACAATAGGCCCAAAGCCTGTGTCCTAGTTAATTAATAATAATTATAATTTAAATTTAATCCAGCAAAGGATGTCATGGAAAAGGCAAATGCTGGGCCAGAAAAGCAAGCCTCTTACACAGAGCTCCCCCCCCCCCAAAAAAAAAGAAAGATTGAAAAATCCTTGTCATAGACACACGGAGGAGTCGCAAATAAAAAACAAACAAATAAATATGTTAAAACACAGTGTAAAACATAAAGATAGACACCCCAAGTCGGAGTTTAAAAGTTGCTACACTGTTAACTTCCATAATTCCATAACTCTGTTTGAAAGTGCGTTCCACACATGCACAACTCTGGCCAAGAATAAGTAGTTCATTAGGTTTGCGTGTGCTCCAGGCCAATCGAGCTGCCAGTTATGGCCTCTTGTTTTACGATTTATAACCGTCCCCGAGACCGGACCAACATCACCCTGGCAGGTGCCGCAATGCATTAACTTAATACACATTATGAGATCTCATTTGATCCAGCATAGCTCCATACTGTCAAGTGACAAGGCCCTCAGACGATCCGGATATGATTTACCAAGCATACTCGAAAGATGTTTGGTGAACTTCTTCAGGTCCACCTGTAGCATATTTATATCTTTGTTTAAGTAAGGTGACCACTGACCACTCCACCGAACAATACTCCATAATAGGCCTGACGTACATTTTGAAGACTATAATGAGGGTTGAAAAAATTACTGTACGGAAAATATTTCAGTATAATATAATATTTACTGTGGCCCAAGGCAGCAAGTTTTGCACAGTGTGGGAAAACTCCAGTTTGTCTTAAACCGTGACTCCAAGATCAGTCACCTACCTAGCAATGGTCTACAGAGCACTCCCAAGAGAGTACATAGGTTCAGGACCAGTGCCAATAGTCTTAGCAAAACAATTGTCCTGTACCAGAGGGAGCTGGCAGTCAATTGATCATTTATAGATTCGGTTTAAGGTTTCCTGTAAGAGAACTATGTCGCCAACACATTTAACAGTTGGGCTTACCCTTAAAATTGTCAGCGAACAAAAGCAGCAGCACCTCCCCACTGGTCCCCCGGAGTCTGTCCTCCTGTCCGGTGTTTTTCAATTTTTGCAGGAGGTACAGATGTATGACAAGATTTAGATTAGGAGTTTGAATAACATCTATGTAATGTGTGGTGCAGTGGCAACCCGGACCACTGCACTGTGACTGAGGTTGGCGCTAATGACCAAGTTGTCGACGCGCCATTAAGCCTCAACCCCCCCTCCCGAGAACATACCCTCAGAGTATCTATGAATGTTACAGAAAGAAGGGGGCCCTACCCTGAGGTACACCAATGGTGACATCAGTGGAGTTATGTAGAAATTCTCCACCCTAACTCCCTGCTTCTGATTTGTCAAGACAGCTTTAATCTAATTTAAGATATGACCTCGAATACACAGGTAGTCAAGCTGAAAAATAAACTTTTTGTGGGATACTCTGTCAAAGGCTCTAGCAAAATCAAGATATTCAGTGTAAACAGGACTATGCTCGTTCATAGCCCTAGTCCAGAAGTCCATGCTGCACAACAGTTGGGAAGCAGCAGAACTGTAGGCAGAAACCTTAACTGATTATGAAACGTAGTGATGGTTTGTAGGTGGTCCAGGATAACTTTCCCAATATTTTTTCAAAGATACGACTGGCAATGCACGTAAGGGAAATCGGCCAATAACTTCCTGGTAAGGAATGGTCGCCCTGTTTAAAGATGAGTCACATTATCAGTCAGCCACACCAGGCAAAGCACCTTCATTCGTTGCATTTATCCAAGTTCATAACGCTTTACCCTCCGGAAGTTGTTTAGAAGGAAAAACACTCAGAAACGCATCACAACGAGAATGTAAAATGTATGTTTATTGCATGTTCATTATTCAGTCGAAAGTACGTTTCTTTTCTCATCAATTTCTTTCAAAGCTTCTTTTTCAGCTAAAAACACTAAGCAAAACAATGTATGTTTGCTAGACTTGTACTATGCGAATGTTACACCAATGGTTAGGTTGTGATACTGTATGTCTATTCCATAGTACATCGACATGAGCGCATTTACACAATTGTTGTCAGGAAAGTTACAAGTTAGAGGTTTAGAAGGGGAAGGGGTAACTTTACGTATATATAGAGCAGCTTCAAAAGGTATGATAGTAGGATTTCTCTGAGCTTGCATTCCGGCACCGTTCAGGTACAAGGAGAATTCTGGTCTATGTGGCACAAACCTAAACTTCAGTTCGGTGTTGTTCAGACTAAGGCGAGATTGGTTCAATTAATTGTAGCTAACACGTCCTATGAGTTCTGCTTCAGCACTAGCCTGAACATTAGTGGATCTCGCAATGGCCACACTCCAACGGGACAATTCCAATTGACTGGCTTTAACATCTAGATCGTAGCTCATTAAATTCTGTAAACAGGCTGTATAAGCATAAATGTCATTCGTACTGATCGATAATTTACGTTCAATCTTATGTTCAGCTGCAAAAACAATGACTGCAACCACAGATTCATTGGAGCGATATTAGCACTAGCTGCCACAGTATAGTCCTCACCATTGTTGGCTTTCACAAATTTAACACTCATATAATATTAAGGTTTGAGATAAATCTATGCACTCTTCAGAACTAACCACTATAAAATATTAACTGATTTGGTCCAATAGTGACTAACGGTCTCTATTCTATACTTTTTGTTTTCTGTATAGAGAGTAGAACTAGACCACATGCCCCAGGATAAACAAAATTCTTTCTAATCCGTGGCCTGCTTGGGTGCAACGTCCGTAGTAAACGGGTAGGGCACCACCCACCTGGGACTTATATTAGCTCTAAGGGCAGCGTTGAGCCATGGTGAATACATTAAATGAAGGAGGGGGAGAATGATACTTATAGTCTTTTAATATCGTTGCTTGTGGCATCTGAAATGCAAGATGCAACAACCCATCCGTAATGACCAAATCCTATGGGTCGTCAGCCATTGTCGTCCAGTTGTATTTCTATGAGTTGAAAACTTTATGTCTTCTCTGTTGCAACTTTCACAAAGGTACTACCATTTTGTAGTATCTTAAGTTTTAAATCAAAGCCCACAATCAGGCTGAAAAAATGTTGAAAAACATATTTGGGTCGTGAGCAACGTATGATGAGCTCGCGTACGGCAAATGTTTTTTTCCCCTTTACGTTTGGGCACCACGGGATGTGTAGCTCGTCTTGCAGAATGTATATTATTTTTATATGCTTTTTCAGGGGGATTGTTGGTAGGTAAGTGCTTTTTTCATAAAATGTAATTATTCTCTCACGAATATTTTTTTAAACCATAGCTTGTTGTCGTTTTAATTCTTCCCCCTCTTCACCCTGTGTTCCTTTACAATATTATCGTATTCAACAGTAGACTGCACACCTTCCCCAATGCTGTTGATACTTCTATGCGTGGTAAAATGGCTACCCCGTGTGACGTCATAGAGCTAAACCGGAACTGAACAAACGAGCGATGATGAGTTTCTCCTCTATCCCTTAAGCTCCATGCTACGATTACTCGACTGGAAACATTTCCATTAAAAGCGTTATCCACCAGTCTGCTTTTCACCCCCTGTACCAAGGTTTGGGTCCTACGTTCGGTCTTTCTGTAGGGTTGACGAGGATTTGGCTAGCACACACGCTATTAAAAATTCGCGAAGGAGTTACTTTATGTACATGTAGGGTAGCATTTAAATACTCTACAATTGTATTGATGTTGGAGGCAATAGCAGCAGCTGTCAAATATAAAAGGAACTGCAATATGTGTGGAATGACACAAAACTTTCTTTCTCTATTGTTTAAAATCAATCTATGTTGCGAGTCTAGATCATGTTGAACTCGCCCCATTAATTTGATGATAGCACTTTCAGTGTTACGAACCCATCTTTGGGTGGGTGTATCCCGTAACATTAAATTTTGTTTAGTGTTGTTTGCTGCCATAGAGTAACTCAGCAACGTTTGCTGAAAAGCCTTAAAACTGTAATTGTCGATGGTGCTGTCAGATAAGTTTCCACTCAAAAAATGTTCACTTGCGAAAACATGGATTGAAGCCATAAATTAGATACGTTATACAGGTGTCTCTCGGCAGCCGTCAAGTCTCTTCTGTCTCCCTTAATCCCTCGTACCTTGAGGTACAACAAAGTCTTGGATACGTTCACGTAACTTTTGCTTCTGGGTCTAGTAAAATCCATCACTTGACTCCCCCGAACTGGTGCCACTGGTCTGTACTCTTCATATTTGGTTTTTTGGATGGAAAGTTGTATCAGTAGAACAGAAAACAGGTCCAGGGGGCTCAACAAACAGCCACATGAAAATGGGTTTAGAAGACTCAAGATGGCGGCTGACTAATGACTGGCTGAATGGATGAGATTCAAGGAAGGATAGAGACCCACCTCTTCCCTAATCTAAAACTGTTTTAATAACAGTCTTATTTTTTTCCTGCTTGTCTTACCTTCACTCAAACGTTTACGTTTTATCCCCATACAAGGCCCCTCAACCCCGACTTCCTTGGAATTTTTTTCTTATATTACTCATTGCATCACTAGCAGCTAAACGGAAATATGCATTGCCTGTAAATTTGGCATTTCGTTCAGGTAATGCCTTCTTTCCCTACAGGTTTTTAAGTTGTTTATAGCCGCCCATCTCGGTAACCCAAGTGTGCATGCGCAGCGGAACCCCTCCTATAAAAGTGCCGAGGTGCAATCAGTATCATCATCTCTCCTCGTTAAAAAGATGCAATTTATGCTTGGTTGGGTGCTTGGTTGGTTGGTTGGGGTAGTTCGTCTTCTCCTCTGGAAGTAGAAGGCTACAAATATGAGAACTTTGTCAAAAGAAAACAAATTAATCCGTCCTTTGTGTAGGCGTATTTTTAAAGTCCGAGCTGGGACCTAAATGACCGAAATTAACGAAAAATGACCATTTGCAACATGGTTCTCTAACAGGATACCGTAAACCGAACTATAAATGGTCGATTGACTGGCAGCTCCCTCTGGCACAGGACAAATGTCGTTCTATAACTATTGGCACTGGTCCTGAACGTATGTACTCTCTTGGGAATGCTCTTTTGATCATTGCTAAACAGGTGACTGAACTGGGAGTCACGGTTAACGGCAAACTAGATTTTTCTGATCACTGTGCGAAACTTGTTGCTTTGGGCCACTGTAAATGTTATGTTATACAGTAATTTTTCAATCCTCATTAGAGTCTTTAAAATGTACGTCAGGCCCGTTATGGAGTATTGTTCGGTGGAGTGGTCAGTGGTCACCTTACTTAAAAAAGATATAAATATAGAGGCGGTCTACCGGGTATGCTTGGTAAATCATATCCTGATCGTTTGAGGGCCTTGTTACTTGATAGTCTGGAACTACGCAGGATCAAATGAGATCTCATAACGTGTTTTAAGTTATTGCATTGCGGCACCTACCAGGGTGATGGTGGTCCGGTCTTTGGGACGGTTGTAAATCGTAAAACAAGAAGTCATAACTAGCAGCTCGATTAGGCTAGAGCACTTGCAAACCTAAGGCACTACTCATTCTTGGCCAGAATTGTGCATGTGTGGAATGCACTCCCAAATAGAGTTGTGGAAGTTAACAGTGCAGCTACTTTTAAACTCCGACTTGGGTTGTCAATACTCAATGTTTAAAAATGCTTGAGACACATCCTTACATGCAATTTACTATGTACGATTGCCAACTAGCCTGTGCTTATGTTATGTACGCAGATTTGAGTGTATATTGCTGAAATTCAGTACTTGCAGACATATTACCCTTCAGCCTCGACCTTCAAAGTTAAAACCATTTTACAAAAACCGTGTGGCTATTCTTTCATGGTCGTTGCGAACGATGGGTTTATTTTTGAAAAACGATTGAATAGAGGAGAGGATTGTGCATGTAAGACTTTTTCTTTCATTTGAAAGGGTTTGCACTGACACGCAGATGATAAAGACCACCACTGTTCCGTTAGTGTTCGACTAAGCTAGGTTCTTTGACTTTTGAAATGCCACTCATTGTCACATTTGTGAAAAGTAATTCGCATTTGACGATATAAAGGCCGCTCTCATTGTCATGTGAGTGGAAAGTGTAGGAGTGTGGCCCACTCGAAGTGTAACCCCAATGCCAATTTAAGGATATGTTTGCTATATTCATGTATAATTGGATAAATTATGACGAACACGTAATCACCAGGTCTCTACCTCACTTTGTTGGACAAAAGTATTGGTTATTCAACAGAAAGTTAACCGCCATACAAGTTGGAAATTTGATATTTTTGGAGTTTTAAATTTTTTTCTGCTTCACTAAGTAATTTGGGCGACACTCTCACCGACTTCCCTATCATGAGAGAAAAATTTCGTGATACTAACGCCTTGCTTACACGAAAAGATAATTTTTTTTTATTGTTTTTGGTGGAGCAAGCGAGCGAAGCGTAGCCTATAACGGACACGAAATTGCAAAATGTTGGGTGGTTGGTCCGTTGGTTGCACTTTTTTAGTCTGGGTGGAGCCCAAATGAAAGGTCGGATTGGAATGAAATTTGGTACATCGTTTTATACCACCAAACGTATTGCTGAGCCAAAATTTGCCGTAAATCGAACAATTATTATGGAAGAAATTACAATAGTTTCGAATTTATTTCTAACACTCACCATTGTAAATTTGGAATCCTGAATAGTTATGGAATTCAGACGAAGCGTACACCATGCTGGTGGTAGTTAAGTAAAATAAAAAAAAACACGGGAAATTTAATTTTTGTTGCTTCCTTCTACCTAATACCCTTTTTCGAAGTAACTCAATGAAATCATAACATTTGTTCGTTGTACTTAACCAATACAGTAAAAAAAAAACGATCATAAAAAACAAAAGGATTCCATTAACGATACATATTACTTACATTTAAAAAAAAAAGAATGCGTGGAGAAATTCAGTTAAGCATGGCAACGAAAGTGGCGTCTGCACTAGCGATGGGAATCCCGAATACGAAACCAGAAATTGTCGTATCAAGGCGATGCGGTGTATATAAAACTAATGTTTAGAGCAGACGACGTATTTACACCAAAGCACGAAACCGTAATATGCCTGCCTCTCATAGTTTAAAGAATCCTCTTTGCCACGGTAAGGTGAAATCCAGAAACTGAAACCGTATTGCATGGAAGAATAGGCAAAACTCTCGACCCAATATTATCAGCTGCTACTTACGAAATTAGATCGGAGGTAAATATTAGGCCTAACCGCTAAAAATTAGGCCAAAAACTAGGCCTAAAGGCTAACACATTTTTAACCTACAATGGTGATGTTTTTTTTTAAACTTATATAATAGAGATCGCTGTTGCAGTGTGTGGTAGAGGTGTGTGACTCAACATTTTCGTTGGTGGCGGTGTCTTATACCAGGAGCAGTATTGTGAACCTTTTTGAATTTTCTGCTTATTGTTAAAAACTGTCGTACTGATGATTGTTTGGCTTGCAGTTAAATGCCTTATTATTAATATTTTATTATACGGCCTACATTTTGCACAGCAGTTCCTGTTAACAATATCAGAATTATTATCACAGGCGGAACCTCAAACAGCGGTGGCTATACGTGCAGTTTTATTTTTACTGGGCAGCGATGACCCACGTCTTTGGCGTGGGCTGTGAAAAGAGGCTACAAATAGCTAAACAGACAGTAAATGGTGGAGCAAACAAAAGCTTGTTAACATAAATTTGACTCATAGCTCAGGCCTATATTTAAAAAAAAGCAAAAATAAGAAAAAAGGCCAGCAAAGAGCAGCAGTATGTCACAACAAAAGGCAAAGAGGCCAACTTGTATATCTCCTGTTGGAAATGTTAAACTAATGTACTTCCGTTATTGCTTTTTTCCCGTATTCCAGGTAACAATAAAGTGATGTGATTCCTTGTCTTACTGATACCCCATGTATGTTTCCCAGGTCTGAAGGAAAATACGTCTTTTCCCCGTCATCCCTGGTCATACACAATAAATAAGATCCCTTTCTTGTGCTTCAGACTGAGTATTTTTTTGTGTGCTGGGGGAGTATTGGAAGCTCCCATAGTCACTATTTAAATAAAATGCACTCGTCAATGTCCTTAGCAACTGTTTGAATTCAACGTACAAGTGCTGTCCTATGTTTATTTGAAACCCTAGGTATTGAAGCGGTTCTTCAACCGTACCAATAAAAGATGCCAAAACCTAGGTGGAAAGAAAACTTTTTTAAGTGTACTAATAAGTGTTCTCTTTTAGACGGTCTGCACCGTTAATCATGGGCGATTGTCTGATGAGCTGTAGTTTTATATGTAACGTTTGGTCGTCATCTTACGGCTCAGAGTGTAAAGTGTATAAATGTACTAGTGGAGTCACTAGATTCGCTCTCTCAGTCTGCGTCGTCTCGCTACGCTCGTGAAGCTTTCATACTGCAACTCTTGTGCTGCTGACAGACATTCCACGTCTAAAACGATCAAGAAAATGGTCAGATTGCATTACGCGTTTTTCACTGCATAAACAAGTGATAACCATAAAACATTACAACAGTCTGGCCATCCTAGACCTACGTGCGCGTCCATGCTTCCAATAATTTCTTTGATTCCAAGAGCATCGCGAAATCATGTGCTGATTATTTCGACCCAAACTAATTGTATTTATTGCTCACAGTTTATCCATTATATTCCTAAGCACGCCTGCATTTCATCTGTATCATTCAAAGCATGCGTTTTGTTGGTTTGAACATTTGTACGTCTTCTCCTCCAGAATTAAACCCCTGTGAAGGTAAGACACTAAAGAACGAGAGAGAGCAAAGCGATACACCATTGAAAAATTTTACTTTACGTGGAAATCGCTCGCTCTGCTTGCTCAGAGGTTTCTATGCATCAAGTCAGTTGATGCAAAACCAATTTTAATATCTATGCGTGTTACGTTGCAAAATACGTCGTCAGTTTAGGTGATTTATTGCGTGCATCCTTCTCTAGATCATCTCAGAGCTTAACTAATAGCTTCAACACGATCCATGATTCATGTAATTTCTATGTACTGATTATTGACTGATTATTTCGATGTTATTTTTTTTTAAATTAATTTCTTTGAGCCTTAAGTCAGCCGAAGCAACTTAATGCTTGTATGGCTCCCGGGAAACCTCCGATCATCGTGGGGGCCGAAAGATTGTCCAGAATTGGCCAGAAGAGTTTCCATAGCCGCTGAAGGAGCATGGTAGCCTCTTACACAACCCTGGCTGGCAGTCCTGGCGGGGACTTTGCCAAGGTCCCCTTTCAAGGGGTTCAACCAGATCCACAAACCTCCAGCTACCAGGCTGAGCTCTCTCACAACTCAGCGACGATGACCACATACATGTACTGATTATTTCGACGCAAACTAATTGCAAATGTTGCTCACAGTTCGTTCATCACGTTCCTCAGCATGTCTACATTTCACCTACATCATTCCAAACATACCATTAGTTTTTTGGCACGTTTGTTCGTCTTCTCCTCCAGAAGTAATCCCCTACGAAGGTGAGAGATGAAAGATTGATCCACCCAAAACCAAACCTTGTAAGAGAAGTCGCCAAGTTTACAAAAAGGGTCAGCCTTTCAGAGTAGTGATATCATTCAACCAGGGAAATGCCGCCAAGGTTAATCCTATTAGCCAAGTTAATCGCACCTACTAATAGTTCGAAGGGTAAATGAAAACTAGAAGATTGGTACTATCGGTAGCAATCTTCAAGTTTTCATTTAACGTCCAAAGTATTATTCGGTGCGATTAACTTGGCTAATAGGATTAACCTTGGCGGCCTTTCCCTGGTTGAATGATGTCACTACGTTGAAAGGCCGACCCTTTTTCTAAACTTGGCGGCTTCTCTTACCAGTTTTGGTTTTGGGTGGATATCACGACTTTCATAGGCATGTGAATGTACAAAAAATCCCACGGTGTAATTGTCACCCCCTGCCTTTTTTGTCTGGAGGTATTTTATTGTATGAATGTTCTCATTCATAATTTTCACATTTGCTATTTATTGCCATTCTAAATAAATTAATAACAAGCGTAACAGTATGGTAATTCAAGGAACTAATCAATTCCTATGGAATAAAAGATACCCTGTGTCTTATTGAACCAGTAATGAGAAATTTATTCTGGTCGTAGGGCAGATAATTCATTTTGAATTCGCGTACCGTAAAAAAAAAAAATTGGATTTGGGGGGGAAAAACGACCAAACCTCTGCAATAAAAAATACTCCGTCTCTTCGTGAACCACCTATTTGCAACAACAATTAATTCTGACAATTAGGTACTGAAACGATAAGCGTGTAACACTTAAGCATGTTATAATCTACTGTTGGATGACAATACAAATAATGGTTACAACAATAATTTTGACCCACTTCAGGAGCCACTTCAGGACCACGTGCTTCTAGTTGCAACCCCCATTTTAGAAAAAGGCACTTCCCCATATGACAATTTACCTGTCTGCCAAAATTTAGATCTGGCAACTTTCCCTAAGCAGCTGTAGACATGCCGTTCTACCCTATGAGAATTAACATGGGAGCCTGCGGACTAGTTACTAGTTACTAGTTACCAGTAACACAAATCAACGTTATTTAGGACACTTTCTCTTGATGAAGGACACGTTCTCACATTTTCGTGTTGAGTTTTTCTTTGTTACTGGACTCAAGACACCTGATTCAAACGATTTGCAAAGATTGTTACCGCATGGGGAATTTACACCAGTATGCTGAAATCACGTATAAGTTGGTTTCAGTTAAAAGACACAGTCTACTAGTGAGCCGCCATCTGACAACAATTACCCTCTAACAATTAAGCTCCAACAACAATAAAACGTCTACTTGGCGGCGACACACTAGCGTGTGTCTAGATACAGCAACGAAACAACCTCTGAAAAGGTTTAGTTTACGTGAAAATTGCTCGCTTTGCTCGTTCAATCCACGCACCGCCGTGCTTCATAAACACGAGTGCTTGACACCGCTTTCAAACCAAATCTATGGTTTTGATTTTTCCATCCATCAAGTCAGTTAATAAAAAACGAATTTTAAGATCGATGCGTGGTGTGTTGCAAAATACGTCGTCCTTTTAGATTATCTTTTCCATGGATCCTTTTCCAGATCATCTCTCTTTGCTCGAGGAGGTTTTCATGAACAAACTATGACGTCATGAACAAACATCATAGGGGTTTAAAAAAAACTTTGACGTTATTTTTCAGGGTTTTTCGCATTTTTGAGGGTCATAATATCAAGTTATAGCGATGAAAATAGGCCTATACTGAGCTTAATTAAATTATCTTTCGTTTGTCCTACTCCCATGTTTGTAGGTGCGTTGGTTCCAGAGAGTAGACGTACCAACACACACACGCACGCACATCATACATCCTCAATGATGTAGACTATCAGAGTCGCTTGCTTCACTCGCTCATTTCGCGTCGTGTCGCTACGCTTCAGGAGCTATCCTGCTGCAACTCTTGTGCTGCTGACAGACATTCCACGTGTAAAACGATCAAGCAAATGATCAAGAGTGTAGTACGAGTTTTTTCGTAAGGCTTCACTGCATAAACAAATGATAACCATAAATGATTTCAAAAAGTCTGGCCATCCGAGAGCTACGTGCGCCTCGATCCATGCTTCCAGTAATTTCTTTGATTCCCAGAGTATCACAAAATCATGTACTAATTATATGGACGCAAACTAATTGTACTTATTTGTCACAGTTCGTCCATCACTTTCCGAAGCTCGCCTGCATTTCATCTATTTTATTCAAAACATACGATTTGTTTGTTTGCACATTTGTACGTCTTCTCCTCCAGAAGTAATCCCCTATGAAGGTGAGAGATGAAAGCTTGAGAGAGAGTAAAGCGAGACACACATTGAAAAGTTTACTTTACGTGGATATCGCTCGCTCTGCTTGCTAAATCCACGCACCACCGTGATTCAGACACACGAATGTTTGCACCCTTTTAATACCAGGTTTTCATGCATCAAGTTAGTTGATACAAGACCAATTTTAATATCTATATGTGTTACGTTGTAAAATACGTCGTCCGTTTAGGTTATTTTTTACGTGCATCCTTCTCCAGCTCATCTCAGTGCGTAACTAATAGCTTCAACACGATCCATGTAATTTATATGTATTGATTATTGTACTGACTATTTCAATGTACTGATTATTTCGAAGCAAACTAATTGCAAATGTTTCTCACAGTTCGTTCGTCACATTCCTCAGCATATCTACGTTTACCTACATCATTCCAAATATACGATTTGTTTGTTTGCACGTTTGTACGTCTTCTCCTCCAGAAATAATCCCCTACGAAGGTGAGAGATGAAAGATTGATAGAGCAAAGCGAAACACACATTGAAAAAGTTTAGTTTACGTGGTAATCGCTCGCTTTGCTCGTTCAATCCACGCGCCTCCGTTTAGAAACACGAATGTTTGACACCGTTTTAAAACTAAATGTCTTGTTTTGATGTTTCCAAATATCAAGTCAGTTAATGCAAAAAATTTTAAGATGTTTATGTGGTGGGTTGCAAAATACGTCGTCCTTTTAGATTATCTTTTCCGTGCATTCTTTTCCTTATCATATCTCTTCGCTCGTAGAAGTTTTCATGAAAAAACTATGACGTCATGAACAAACGTCAAGAGGGTATAAAAAACTTTGACGTTATTTTTTTAGGTATTTTCACGTATTTAACCCTTAAATGCATGAATTATTTTCTGATACTTTTTTTTAAGGACCATATTGGGTCAGTCGGAGGATTCGAACCAGCATTAGCAGGGTTTGGAGACGAGGACGCTGACCACTAGGCTGTTGCTGCTCGCTTTGCTCGGGGTCCCCGGGGACCCCTCACAAAGCTTGCAGTGCGAGTTGGGACTTAGTTTTTTCACGTTTAGTCAGCTGTTACCTGCAGGCAACCGTATGCAACGTGGGGTTAAGGTTGATAACATCAAGTTACAGCGATGAAAATAGGCCTATACTGAGCGCATTTAATTATCTTTCGTTTGGTCCTACTCCCATCTTTGTAGGTGATTTGGTTCCAGAGGAGTAGAGGTACAACACACAAACACGCACATCATCTACAATTCTACATCATTAAGGACATACTAGCGGAGTCGCTCGCTTCACTTGCTCATTCCGCGTTAACTCGCTACGCTAGAGGAGCTTTCATGCTGCAACTATTGTGTTGTTGACAGATATTCCACGTCTAAAACTATCAAAAAAATGGTCAGATGGCAGTACGCGTTTTTCGTAACGCTTCACTGCATAAACAAATGATAACCATGAATCATGCCAAGAGTCTGGTCACCCAAGAGCTACGTGCGCGTCGATCCTTGCTTCCAGTAAATTCTTTGATTCCAAGAGCATTACAAAATCATGTGCTGATTATTTCGACACAAAATAATTGAAATTGTAGCTCACAGTTCGTCCATCACATTCCTAAGCGCGCCTGCATTTCATCTAGCCTATATCATTCAAAACCAACGATTTGTTTGTTTGCACATTTGTACGTCTTCTCCTCCAGTAGTAATCTCTATGAAGGTGAGAGATGAAAGATTGAGAGAGACACACACATTGAAAAGTTTACTTTACGTGGAAGTTGCTCGCTCTGCTCGCTCAATCCACGCACCATAGTGGCTCAGAAACACAAAAGTTTGGCACCCTTGTAAAACCAGGTTTCCATGCATCAAGTCAGTTGATACAAAACCAATTTTAATATCTATATGTGTTACGTTGCAAAATACGTCGTCCGTTTTGGTTATTTTTTTGCATGCATCCTTCTCCATTTCATGTCGGTGCGTAACTAATAGCTTCAAAACGATCCGTGATTCACGTAAATTCTATGTACTGATTATTGTACTGATTATTTCGTTGTACTGATTAGTTCGACGCAAACTAATTGCAAATTTTGCTCACAGTTCGTTCGTCACGTTCCTCCGCATATCTACATTTCACCTGCATTTGTTTGTTTGCACGTTTGTACGTCTTCTCCTCCAGAAGTAATCCCCTATGAAGGTGAGAGATGAAAGATTGATAGAGCAAAGTGCAACACATATGGAAAAGGTTTAGTTTACGTGGGAATTGATTGCTTTGCTCGTTCAATCCACGCACCTCCGAATGTTTGACATTGTTTTAAAACCAAATCTATTGTTTTGATTTTTCCATGCATCAAGTTAGTTAATACAAAACCAGTTTTAAGATCTATATGTGGTGTGTTGCAAAATACGTAGTCCTTTTAGGTTATTTTTTCCGTGCATAATTTCCAGATCATCGCTTTTCGCTCGAGGAGGTTTTCATGAACAAACTATGACGTTATGAACAAACTACGAACTCATGAACAAACCATGATGATTTAATCATGATGATTTTAAAAAAAAAAACATGAAAAAATCATGATGATTTAAAAAAACTTCGACGTTAGTTTTTTAGGTTTTTTCGCTTATTTGAGAGTCATAATATCAATTTACAGCGATGAAAATAGGCCTATACTGAACGCAATTTATTTATCTTTCGTTTGGTCCTACTCCCATCTTTGTAGGTGCTTTGGTTCCAGAGGAGTAGAGGTACAAACAAAAACACACGCACGCACATCAAACGTTCTTAATAATGTACATGATGTGCGTGTTTGTGTGTTTGTACCTCTACTCCTCCGTAACCAAATCACCTAAAAGATGGGAGTGGGACCAAACGAATGATAATTAAATTGCGCTCAGTATAGGCCTATTTTCATCGCTGTTACTTGATATTATCACCCTCAAATTCGCGAAAAACCCTGAAAAAAACTCAAAAGTTTTTTTTAACCCTTTTCATGTTTGTTCATGACGTCATAGTTTGTTCATGAAAACCTCCCCGAGCAAAGAGAGATGATCGGGAAAAGAATGCATGGACGACGTATTTTGCAACACACCACACATATACATCTTAAAATTGGTTTTGTATTAACTGACTTGATACAGGAAAAAAATCAAAACAATAGACTTGATTTTAAAATGGTGTCAAACATTCGTGTTTCTGAAGCACGGAGGTGCGAGGATTGAACGAGCAAAGCAAGCGATTTTCACGTAAACTAAACCTTTTCAATGTGTGTTTCGCTTTGCTGTATCAATCTTTCATCTCTCACCTTCGTAGGGGATTACTTCTGGAGGGGAAGACGTAGAAACGTGCAAACAAACAAATCGTATTTTTAAATGATGTAGGTGAAATGTAGATGTGCTGAAGAATGTGACGAACGAACTGTTAGCAACACTTGCAATTAGTTTGTGCTGAAATAATCAGTACATCGACATCAGTACAATAATCAGTACAAATAAATTAAATGAAGCATGATCGTCTTGAAGCTAATATTTACGCACTGAGATGAACTGGAGAAGGATGCACGCAAAAATAACCTATACGGACAACATATTTTGCAACGTAACACACAGAGATAATAAAATTAGTTTTGTATCAACTGACTTGATGCATGGAAACCTGGTTTTAAAAGGGTGCCAAACATTCGTGTTTCTGATGCACGGTGGCGCGTGGATTGAGCGAGCAGAGCGAGCGATTTCCACGTAAAGTAAACCTTTTGAATGTGTGGCTCGCTTTGCTCTCTCTTAATCTTTTATCTCTCACCTTTGTAGGGGATTACTTCTGGAGGAGAAGACGTACAAATGTGCAAACAAACAAATCGTATGTTTTGAATGATATACAGTAGATGATATGCAGGCGCGATTAGGAATATGAGCAATAATTACAATTAGTTTGCGTCGAAATAATCAGCACATGATTTTGTGATGCTCGTGGAATCAAAGAATTACTTGAAGCATGGATAGACACGCTCGTAGCTCTCGGATGGCCAGACTATTGGAATGATTTATGGTTATCATTTGTTTATGCAGTGAAGCCTTACGAAAAAAACGTACTACACTCTTGATCATTTGCTTGATCGTTTTAGACGTGGAATGTCTGTTAGCAACACAAGAGTTGCAGCATGAAAGCTCCTCGAGTGTAGCGAGACGAAACGGAATGAGCAAGCAAAGCGAGCGACTCTGTTAGTACGTCCTTAATGATGTAGATGTGGAACTTTTTCTACTTAATTAAGAATTAAGGTAAATTCCAAAACAACGAGGGGTACGGAGCCACCTCACATTTCTATTTTTTTTGGGGGGGGGGGTTGTTTTTTAGTCTTCTGTACAGCCGTACCGCCTGAGAAGACTATTGTAACGACTTTGTCCGTCCATCCGTCGCCTTTTTTCAGTTTTCGCCCATACATCGTCAATTTGGACGCTCTCGTACTGTTGCTAATTGCACTTGACCTTACAAGTGAGACCTATCTCTCATTCTGCCTTCTTTCTAAGCATTTCACTGTAACAGTTGTCAATAAAATATCTTCTCTTGTGATAACAATATGTATTCCATTTCTCTTGCAGCACAATGTAAATTCGTGCATTGCCTATCAGACAATTGTATTAGCTTATCTGTTAGGTAACAATGTAGTTCTAAACCCTCTTTCATTCCAATCCGACTGTAGCCATCGAAAGTTGTTTCGAATTGTTCCAATTGTCCCCAGTCCAGTAACCTCATGCCCCACAAAATTCACCATTATTCACCCACATCACATTAGTTTAAGGCTGGTATTTGAGTCGTTGCAGGCGAGTGCAACCATCTAAATTGCTGACCATTAAAACATCTAAAAGCAATAAATCAACGTTAAATAACTTTCAACGTATCACCATCGTTTGCTCACTACGTTAACATCCTCCCAGTTCAAACTCCCTGCAATTTAGTAACGTCGGCAATAAAATTTATACACCAAAATGGCTCGCTACAATATTTTCGTATGTATCGGATTTATAGGACAAAGATCACGGCCTCGCTCGTCCACTGTATGAAGTTAATGTGGCAAGAACCGACCTGTCACATTCGTTTTCTGACTCAAAACCCCCATTAATATCAAGACAGGTGTTGAAAAGTTGCTTCACGTTTTGGCGGATGGGATGCCAACATAATCTAGAATAGTCTATTACGATTTTACAGCTAGTAACCAAAGAAAATAACATGAACGCCCACACAAAATTTCACGACATATTTATTTAACTGAACAATAGTGTTTTTGCTACAGAACCGTCAAAGCTATCAATTATGCAAAATGAGTAATAGGATCATTATCTTTCGTTACAGTTTTTTTTAATAAACGTATTAATACACTGAAAATGTCACACTTCACCATCTAAAAAGTAATACACCAAAGCATAATCCTTCAAACTGAATACGTGATCAATCTTGGGCACTTTAAAAATGAGTACAAATCTTAATGGCCTATTTAAATTACCTTTTTTTTTATTTTAGGAGTTATTTAGCCAAGTGAACATTTTCTTTTTAATTTACTGGCATTGTTTGTTAATATCAGAACAGGTGGTTCTAGCACTCTACTATAGTGTACCCAAACAATGAGGAAACCCAGTGAGGGAAAGGTTGCTGTCACCACCTTTACGTAAAGATAAGGAAAAGTACGGAAATATTAGAATAAATGAACAACATAAGGGACCGGTATTTATTATCGCTGGGAGGGGGGGAGGCGGAGGAAATTGGGGGTGTCATGGGGGGTAATAAAGTTTTCAGGTCCAGTTAAGAAGGGTGGGTCAAAACACACTGACCAAATGGAAGAAATTTTGGACCTCAAAAATGGCACTTTCAGCAGTCAAAATTTCTAAAAGCACATCAGCTTCTAGGGGGCAAGACATGTTGGGTTAAAAATGTTCCTTACACCCATCTTATGTCAAGATTGACACAACAACTATGATGAACACACTGTTTGCTGGTATGCCCATATCCGTAACATAGTCAGCAGCTGAAAGATACAAGAAGCCAAGGGTCCAGGGACCAAGGCTTTTGCAG
>JAHWFP010003911.1:0-13908 GCA_023313725.1 Lithobius niger
TGAAAAACTCAAATTCAAGTTGAAAATGTTAAATGAATCACCATAATTCGGATTTTTTTTTCTTACCGTGACGATGTCGGTCACTGGATTTTAAACTGGTCTGGCTAGAGTTGGCTGGTGTTGGCAGCTTGAATAACCAGCTCGCCAGAGTAGTGCCAAAGTAGGGTCTTCAGCTGCTTCCAGACTTCAGACTTCAGTTGGCAAGGAGAACTCCAGGACTGGCATCAAGTTGGTGGTTTGTGCCTTCGAACAAGACCTGAATTTTCCGCAACCGGCTCCAGTATTCAGTCCAGTACAGAACTGGGAGTGGTACATTTAGGGGTCGAGCTTGTGTGGGAAAATTGCAGGTTAATTAAAGAATTTAAGTGAGCAGTCACGTGCGTTAAAAAGTTGCTAGAAGGTTTAAACGTTAAAAGATTAAAAACCTTGTAAAAATTAAAACGTAAGTGAAATTAGGTGCTCAAATGCAGAATTAAAAGGTTGAAAAGCTTATAGTATTGTTAAACTTGTGTTTAAAATTTTCTAAGGAGAAAATAGTGGTTAACATTGTTTAACAACAATTAAAAGTGAAAATTAGGACTTTAAACGCTACAGCGTGTTTAAAGCTTTAAAAACTAAAAAATAAAGCATTTGTACAAGACTTGAAACTGCAAAACGTCAAAGGCTTCAAACTAAACTTGAAACCCGTAAAATGTTAGCATCTAGTAGTTGAAATATATTACGATTATCAGAGTAATTTGATCAACTATTTATTTAAATATTTCTTGGCTAAGTGACCGGTTAAAGTGTGATCCTTGTATTGGTTTACAGCTTGAATTGCTATTGTGCTTAAAGAGTAGTAAAGCAAATTTTAATGCCAGTCTATTAACTTTTGTGACAGCGTTTCCCGTTTTGTGAATAAAACGTAGAAAGGTAGACGTTGCCGTTACTAGAAACCGGTTGGGTTTAATGAAAGTTTAAAAGATTTATTTATTAATTATCATTAGCATTGGTAATTAAGAATGACTTAGCTGTTTGCGCTAAGAGTAGGCTAGGCTTACCTTGAAGTGTGTAGAATTGCAAACTTTGTGAGGAGTAACCAAGTGCTATGGTTTAATTTATTAAAATACATTAAAATCTTAAAATTATAACCTAGTCTAAATGTATGCAAAGAAGACCCAGACTCAGTTTAATTTAACTAGTTGTTTGAACTAACTGTTGCTTAGTGCAACGAAAGTAGGTTTAAAGACTGTTTACAAACTCCTTTCGTGCACTATTTTTCAAGCATTGCTAGTGAAGAGGAGAGTAGTGATGCAGATATCATTGTCATGATGCCTCCTACACTATCACACAAAAAGCTGGAAGAATTTGAACCAAGTATTGAAACTTGGCCCGTTTATTTTGAACAGGTCGAACTCAATTTCTCTGCTTATGATGTCCTTGTGAACAAACAAGTAGCTTTATTGGTGCTAAATCATACGGGTTATGTAATTTGTGCACACCCGATGCACCAAAGGACAAAACACAGTAGAAGAATTAAATAAACTGTTAACGGATAACTTGTGCCCAAAGCTAAGACTTCTTATGCGAGCGCGTCAATTTTCCAAGGCCTGAGCAAGGGGTGAATGAGTCAATTACATCACAGAGCTCAAAAAGCTTACGGTTAATTGTAAATATGGCCCCTAGGCCCTATGACCGAACCAAGCTTGAAACTATGCTATGCAACAGCTTTGTCGCAGGAATCCGCTATACGGAAACTTTGAAGCATCTTTTGACTTGGATCCCTCTAAGGTGATTTGGCAATGCCTGTACCTTTGCTCTTGCCAGAAATTATAAAACAAGAATGTGAGTCAATTTCAAACATCTTCAACCCACGAAGTTCAGTTTAACCAAGGGTGCCGACGAAATTAATCGTTCCTGCGCCTTCAAGTTTCAAAGAAACCAGACAGATTATATTCGTTACTGTCAGGTTTTGGGGGTTTTGTGCCACTTTGAGTTGGTCAGTCAATATGTTTTTTTTTTCTTGTTTTCTGTTCAATTCGAAAAAAAATTCTAAAATAGGTTTTTACTAATAGTGGTTTATGGTTTGTAGTTGTTTCTAATTTCTATTGGGTAAAAACATTGGGAGCAATGCTTTGAGATTTTTCTAGTGGGTTGTAAATTACTGAGGCGGGAAATAATATGAATTAAATTATGTAATTTTTCAAAATATTAATGCCAGCAATTTAAAGAATTGACATTAGGAAGGTTTGTTCGTTGTATACAGGATGG
Organism: Lithobius niger; assembly: GCA_023313725.1. Lineage (NCBI taxonomy): Eukaryota > Metazoa > Arthropoda > Chilopoda > Lithobiomorpha > Lithobiidae > Lithobius > Lithobius niger. Next base: position 2,251 of record JAHWFP010003911.1, read on the forward strand.
CCCATAAATAACGTAATAGTAAAATTTTTCGAAGTCCAAGCTTTTTTGTTAGCACCCTCCTGAACCGTAAAGGATCAGATGATGTCTAATAGAACGGGTGGTTTTGAAAGTCCCTTTACGGTTCTGGAGGGTGCTAACAAAAATTTTGCTGTTGCGTTTTTTATGAACCACTCTGTATGAATTCACTTGTAAATATTTTGCACCCATGCACTTATGCACTGTACATACGCCTGTGTAAATATTGTTGTACATAGAATAATATCTCCCTGATGTCATTAAGAGGGGCCAGTGTAGTATCTGGCACTACAGGTGCTCCCTGCATTCTGCAGGTGCACCTTGCCGTGTATCTGTTGTCCTTAGCAACTAGCTAATTAGTATGCAGTAGTCCCTGGTGCCAATGTATACCTATATATAATAACTATTACCATGTAAGACTGTCAGTGTCATCCACACACACTGCCCAATATTACTCTAAACCTGTGTGGTACTCATTCACTCAGTCCGACCCAGGCCACTTTGCTTATGCAACTGAAGCAATGCTAAGAAGCTACACCTACCTGGAACCTCCGATAACTGACGTGGAGGAGGAGAATTCGGGCGCCGTCATCTTTATTTAAGAGAGGCGAAGCCAAATCGGGTTATCTGCTCCACAGCATATTTTGTTTTTTTGTTTTATTGTTTTTGCTTAATTAAGGAAGCCGAAGCCAAACCGCGTTACCAATGCCACTGTTGCATATTTTGTTGTTGTTGTTTCATTATGGGAGCCACACCTTACGTAACGGTTATCTGCCCCTCAATAATACAACAATAAATTAGTTATCCCTTTTTATCCCTTGCATCTAAACCTATTTAAGCAAACCAAAGTCTAAATAGCAATGTAACACGAATAAGCATTCCCGTAAGATTTCAGATACCACAATGTTGCTGAAGTGTTAAGTCCACTTGAAACCTTGCAGGGCTCCCAGCCAGCTTCAATGGAATAAAAAATAGGAAATCTAAAAACCAGTGGAATTTTTTGTTAAAGAAATAAGAGCTTTATAGGAAAATAAAACAAAGTTTATAGGCGGTGGTCGGAATAATTTGCCTGGATGCAGTGGGTTATCACGGTCTTTCAATTTTGTTGTTGTCCTACAATAGGCTATAATAAATAAAAAGCAGTTTTGAGTAAACGTACACAGTTGATACATCCTTTGTTTGGCTGCAGCGCCACGGAGGGGAAAGATCAATGTTCATCATTTCCGATCCAGATAACTATCGTGGCAAGGAAACACACCACGAACAAAACAATATTTCAGTTCAAAACAGAAAAATATAGGAAATATAGGAGCTGTTCACGATTTATAGAAAAAAAAATAGGAAATATGGGAGGACTGGGGAGCCCTGACCTTACTGCAGCTGTCCTCAACCATTGCAACCGCCAAAGCAAAAATTCTTTACAGTTTTACATTTGAACCCGTCACTAATTCAAATGTTGTTCTTTGTATACCCGTGTCCAAGCCAGAAATGAAATTCACGATTCCATTTTAGGTCCAGATCTCCGATATGGCAAGTGGAGATATCAATAACCATCGGCACACGTGTTGACCAAATCCACGAACCTCATACATCAAATTTGAGCGGAAAATATTAAAAGACGACGGAGAAATTTGAAGCATCGAAATTTCGACTTTAACATGTGACAATTTATAGACTAACTAATTGAAACCTACAAAAGCCAAAAGAAAAAGAAACCGTATATGTGGAATTTCGGCTTTTCATCTCGTAATTGTGAAGGAAAAAAATATAGATTTTATGAATTTGGAGCAAAAACATGAGCTATCTCCCCAAAACAAAACTTGTTGTGGAATCTGCCAAACATTTCGGCCATTTGAAGTCGTGATATCAAATGACAAGCTTTTTCGTAAAGTTAATCCCACCGACTATGACTTCAAACGTTAAATGAAATACTTGATAATTCCGCAATAAGACAGTTTCAGAATTTTTTCATTTAAGTTTCAAACACTTACCGTTAGTATTAACTTGGCGAAAGAGCTTAGCGTTTGATATTACGACTTCAAACGGCCGGAAAGCTTGGCAGAAATCCCTAACAAGTTTTATTTCGGGGATATTTTCAGACGACACGAGACGTGTCGAGACTTGCTGAGACGTAACGAGACGAGTCCGCCCTAGTACTAGTCAAAATGTCGACAAGTTGGTGTTCTTTCTCTCACCCTCTGTCAAGTTGATGTTCAAGGAAGAAATGAGTATACTTAACTCTTCAGTAAACTACAAAATGTTATTTTTTCTCCAAACAGATTTTCCATGTTATTGGATTCATTTACACATCCAAGATGAAGGCCGGAAGTTACTTAGAGGTGGTGGAGAGTGATAAATGTCTCGTGTCTGGGGAATTGCAACAACAGAAGAGAAAGGTCGGGACATGGACAGCTCGCCATTGCGCAATTTGGGACAACCAGTTCTTATGTTATAAGAGTGAGGAAGAAGCCAAACCTCAGGTAAAAAAGAAAAGAAATTATTTAAAATATTCATTGTTAGCAAGCCGATCTCTTATACAACTGGCGTTAGAATATTTGGTCTAAACTTCACTATAGTCCATTTGAATTATCAGCAATCATGTTTGACGTTTGTTCCAAAATTAATGTGAAAATGGCAAAGTATGGAGGTATATAGTACCACTGAAAAGTGATCACGTGCGGTACTATCAAACAATATTTTCCCCTTGGTTTTCTCCATCTTTTTTTAAGGCAGCCTTGTATTCCGATGCACACTTTATTTACATCCGTTTTCTTATCACTCGTTGCATTCCGCAGCTGTTAAAAACACCTTGCGCACCTATGCATGTGTTTTTTTTTTCAGTTCGTAATGCAACTCTGTTTAGCTAAAAAAAAGGTCGATATTAAACTAAGATGTCGTTGTATTATTACTGCTAATATCCCGAATGCAATGGTAATTATCGATAATTTTTTGAGAAAACGAAAGTTTTTCTCCACCAGCACACTACTTTTCATGGACGTGCACACATGGGCAGAGGGGGCACTTGCCCCTGCCCTCATGGCAAAGTGCCCTTTTTCTGATAAAAATAGCCAACATTTGCTGGAGCGGTGGTATAAAAGGGCCAAAAAAAGGTTAAAAAAAAGTACAAGAAATGCTAAGAAAGTGGGGCAAATAGGGGCAAAAATAATTAAAATCCCAAAAAGGGGCAATGAGGCCAGTGAAACCACCACCAAAACAAAATAAAGTCCTCAGAAAAAAAGTAAGTTGCCCCTGCCCTCTCTGGGGCCTGTGCACGTCCCTGCTACGTTTGATTCCCTATCTTCATTATTTGCATAAAGACTTGTTGCCCGCCTGGTAGACCATCGGAGGGCTCATCAGAATAAGTAGACTGTCATTAGCTAATACGTAACTATTATCCTTTTCCATTAGCTAATAAAAGCTTAAGGACGATACTCTTTAGAAGATGTAGTTAGTTTTTGAATTCGCAATACGTTCATTGCATTCTGTGTCGTCTCTGATTCTGTCTACGGAAGGCTATTTTACCTAATTAAAACGAAGGCATAGTAGGCTTATACGTCCGTAAATTCTGCAACAACTTAAAAAATGCCATCTTTTCCGCTTAACTTGACTTAAATTTAGTTAAATACCGACATTAAAAAAAATTCATTTCGACGAAAACAGCCTCATTTTTGTTTCACCGGATCGGGTTATTCGGATTATGGATCAGTCTGGGTCACCGGGTCAACCAATTTTCGGGTCACACGATTGAAAAAAAAGTCATCCGTTCCAACTCTGCGTTTCCAACAAGTCTAAACGAACGGAGCTATTTTAGCAGCATTAAAGTTCTTCTGGCTTCACCATTCACGGTACACCAATAGCGTTCTTACTCCTTTTTCTCGGTATATCCCTGTATTACAAAAAATTTTCCTTGTTTATCCCTTTTATTCAAACAAAAATTTCTCCGTTTATTTCTCTTATTCTTAAAATAATCCTCCCTTGAAATTTTACCGTTTCTTAACAAATTATAAAATTTTGAAAGCTACTTGCGTGTTTTCACAGAATATTTAGCTACAGCATTATGGAATAAAACAAACAAAAAAAAACAGAATTTAAACAAGGAAATTGATAAATATGCTTTACGTAAATGTTTATGCTATGTAGACCAAAGTTAATTTAATATGATCGGTTGTAGTAACTTTGGCTTCGGATTCCATCGCTTGTCACAAGGTCGTCTGGGAAAGAAGCTGTGGGTTTAGTTTCCTGGCTCCAGACCAGTTGATTCAACATCGCCAAAATCTTATTTTACAAAAGCAACGCTAAAAGACATTGGTTTTCCAGCATGCGTGTCAACTGGCGTTGAGCTAGGAGGTAATTAATACACGTAATTTCTACTCTACCTCAGTAAGCCTTGACTTGAAGAAGCCATCTCCTTCCTCGTTTCAAGAAGGCTGCTCTACACGGAGTTGCCGCATTCTAAACTAATTATAGCACGAATATTTTTCTCATCTATTTATTACGTTAAAACTTGTACAACGTATTTTTAACGTGAAATGTCCCATAAAATAGTTACGATTAGTCGTTCCTCAATTGGCCACATGGGGTCGCCACCCTGAAAAAGAGATGCAACATGCGGTAATATCGTCTAGTACTCCATCGTGTCTTACAGGCTCTCCTTTATGTTGCTGCTGGTCTAGTTATTTGAGCTGAAAGTATCACAAAACTGTAGATCAGACACTGTTGTAACGGGGCAACGCAATGAAATACCGGTCGGAAATTCATTTTTTTTTCCTTTTAAAAATTTGTGTTCCCTTTTTAGAGCCTTTAGTTTTTTTCCCTAAAAATGGACACATTCCCGACCAGTAAAAATACAGCACGCAATTCAACTCTGGATAGGTAAGGTAATGCCCTTGAAAGTGTTTAATATCAAAACATGTGTTTCTGTTAGCATTGACGCCAATGCGGAATGTCTTTTTTTAATCTGTATCCCCGTTGGGGTTTACAACCAACATGTATCAACACTGTGACAATTTTATAAATACTGATGCAAACCTATATCCGTTGCTTTTTGGACTTAAATTTCAGACTGCCTGAGCGGTAATTGCACCCTCGACCATTGAGACCAAAGGTCGAGACCGAAGGTCTCAATTCACGCGCAGGCAGTCTGACATTTAACGGTCCAAAAGGCAACGGAAATATATTTGCATCGCTATTTATTTATCATTTGTGGAGCCGACTCGACTTTCCGTCCTGAAAATTTGAATTTGGCGGTTTTAACCTTAAGTTGTTTAAATGACATTGGCCCAATATCGTTTCTGCCTGTTGTGTAATAATAGTTTTGACACAAAAGGTCTTTCCTCGTGCACAGGTGGTCTTCCCTCTCGATGGATTTCAAGTTGAAGCCTGCACCGACAACGATCAGCCATTTTGCTTCCAACTCTCCAAACCGGGCGTCGTCGATCACATGTTTGCCACAAACTCCCAGAGTTCTTTGAACAAATGGCTTCAGGTGAGGAAATAAAGACAGAATTAAGTTTCATTAGTGTGTGTGTTACGTGTGTGAAAAGGACAAAATTAAAAGAACCCTGAAGCACAACCAAGAGTAGTGACGTATTCCATTGGGAATGTCGTGATTCAGTTTTGTGTAGTGTACTGCAATTGTATAGAAACGACTATCTTTAAGTTGAATGATATGCATAATGTATGGCGGATTTGGTGTGCAGTGACATATCACAATAGGACAAACCCAGGAATATTGGGCGCGCTACTGTGATATGTTATTTTTTTAAGGGTACCGGCATTTATAAAAGGTGCACATAAAATTTTACAGCAGTACAACGTCTCGGGGATACATGCACCCCTTTATCAAGGGCAAAAATAATTCGATAGAGATCTTCGTTAACTACAACACCACACAGAAATCATCACAGCTTCAAGCACAGTAAAGTAAAATTAAATCTTTATGTGAACCTATATTCAACCTCGCTGGATATAACAGTTGAGCATTAAGTAGATTCGCAGAAGAGAGGTCAACTTCACTAGGTCACCTGTTCTAGCCAGGTTGAGCATAGTTCATTTTTAAAGATTTTGGATTTAATTTTAATTTACTGTGTCTGAAACTGTGATGTTTTTTGTAAGATGTTGTAATTAACGAATCTTTCTAGTGAACATGTATATCCGAAACGTTATGCTCTTGTGCAATTTTATGTGCAACTTTTGGCTATTTTCAATTTATAGTGAAATGTCACTGTCCCCAAAGAAATTGTGCGCTACTGTGCTATGTCACTACATCCAGGAATTTTGGGTGATGTGCTGCATTCTATTGGAATGGGAGTCGAAATATGTCAGCTAAGGGGTCTGATGAGGCGGGAAAGATGGTATATAATCCTTGGCGCCCTGGAAAAACAACTAATTTTTTACGAATTTTGGAAGGGCAATAAATGACGTGACTTGTTAACTTTTACTTCAGTTTAAATTTAACTTCGGCTCTTGGGTAGGGACAATTCTCTTTTTTTGCCCCCCCCCCCTACCCACCTTGTTTGCACCATACACACATGTCGTAGAATTCTCATTGCAAGTTCACTGGTGACTGATAGGGCTCAGAATAACTAGGATTTTTTTTTAAACCCACCTCGGATGGTTTTTTGGGTTTTGTTGGGTTTTATTTGTTTTGGTTAGGGATGGAGGTAACCACAATACATACCAAGCTATATATCAATAGCTATTATAAATATCTATATATTTATATAGCTATAAATAAGCAGATACATAAAGCTATAACATTGTAGCTTTATAGCTGTCTTTATTGTATGATATTTCGCTATTGTGCTATTAAGATTTATTAGCTTGAGGTGGTCTTTCCATTCCAACTTAGAGTGAAAACTGTAAAACTGACCATGCAGACGCAATGTATTTTGACAAAAAAAACCTTTTTTTTTTTGCATTGTCTACAATCGCGTCACCTAACTGAATAAAATTCTAAGTTTAACGTAAATGTACGCAAAACAGCCAGTTTTTCAATAAAACTTATTGAAAACTGGCTGTTCTGCTGTTTATGCCTAACTCTACGGGAAGTTAGGCATAAACATATACCTTACCCGAGCCAGACGGAAGACGTAATGTGTCAACAACCTCTTATTCTTCTTAGTTCATATTGTTCAGGGTCCCCACAAATCTGAGGAACCTAAAAAACCTACAAAACCCAAAGAAATTAAATAAAGATTAAGAATAAAGAATTTCACCAGGCAGGGTAAGAAGTTGCGCCGAGAAACGACTTTCGTACTTTTTTTAGTCGTTTTTGTTACGTTTTTTTCCGGTGTTTTTGTTATTATAGACCATAGTTACGTCAGCTGCCTTGGCTCGAAATTTCACCAGGCAGGGTACGAAATTTCACCAGGAAACGACTTTAGTAACAGTTTATTTCTGTCCCTGCGGCTTTTTTTCCTTAGTTATTTTCCGCTGCTTTTTGTTTTTCTACCCAAGCATCCAAACAAAAACAGCAAGACTGTTTAAACCAAGTTTTAGGCGAGTCAGGGATAAAATAATGATCATACTCATGAATTTAAAAAAAAACTTCTCTGTCGGCACCATCAGTCGTTATCCTTTTCCTTTCCTCGTTTGCCATCTATCTTGTGTCGATCAATCATTTAAAAAATGTAGACTGCGCAAGGCCGGCGACAGGGGGCAGTTTGCCGGGCCCTGGGAATGTAGGGGCCCAGAGAATTTCGACTTGAGTTTAGTTGTTGAGCTTTACGATTTCATTAACGTTATAGTCGTGTAGATTTATCTTTTTCAAAAGTTAGTTTAATGTCTTCTAAACCTCTGCAAACCCCATCAAATACATCTAGAAACGCGAAAAATGTATTAGGAGCGCTGCCCCGGACTGCGCTGTACTGGGTCGCGCTCCCCAAACTCCCCAGCCAAAAGAAAAGCTCTCTACACACAATGTATTCGTACCAGGGCCGAGGAATGCTGTCACAGGTCCTGCCAAAGCGCACAATGTGGGTTACCTGAAGGTGCAAACCTGCACTGGAAAGCAGATAAAACAACATAAACGTTTGTAAGTTTGGAACGCTTTTTTTTTCCAAAGCGTATAATTTTTCATTGAATAAAGGAGCGGGACAACAATTTGATTGTCATAAACGTTCTAGGCGTAAAACGTGGGGGAAACAGTGAAGGGGAAGTCACTCTACCTTATTTTCTTGTTAAGCGCCTGGTCTTGGAACCACCCGGCCTCGAATTAGCGCCGGGTTTCGCCTGTCACGAAAATAATAAACACTCAGGAACTTATTCGAGAAAATAAGGATACAGTATGTTGTAATCTATTACTGATTTTGCAAAATATTCCGTTGCTAAGTCATAGGCTGAAATTGCAATTTGTAACGTGCCAGCTGCGGGAAAGAAGAGAAGAAACCAATAGTGGGTCATGCAAAATATTCCAAAATAAAAAAAATAAAAACTCGAATTGTAGAAATAAATTCCTTGATCGTAGCAGGCGATGAACCGGGTGCCAGACAAATTCTATCCCGCGACAATTCGGTCCTGAAAACTAAGCCCAGACAATTGGGTTCCAGCAAAAATAGATCGCCTACGACAATATTGTACCAAGTTAACAAAAAATTCTAGTAAAAAAAATTGAAATACCAGTTAAAAATGGAAGATCAACTATTAAATTTTCGTGATTTTTTACAGGGAGTTTTTCCCAAGACCCTTCGACTATTTTAACGGGATTTTTGTTCTGGGGATTAATTTCCCATGGATTTGTTTCCGGTGCTCCAAGGGGGCCGGTACAAATTCCTGGAGAAAATCTCCCCAAAAAAAACCCGAAAAATAGTCCCCGGAAACAAGATCCCACGGGAAAAAAAACGTTGGAAACTAAATCCACGGAATAAAAATTTCCATAAAAAAAAAATCCCGTGAAAAAATTTCCCAAAATAAAATCCCTGAGATTATTAATGGAATGTATTATACAAGATCTAAGAATAGAATTAATAAATTCTTATTTAATACGATCTAATTTTTATCCAACTTTTAAGTTCAGCTCATCCCGTAAAGAGGCATTCTTACTTGAAAGAATGTCGCAACAGCGAACGCAGAAAAGCGACCGAAGTACCTGGCCGACTTATGTCATATCCAATCACATTAAGTTTTCACATTTAGGTAGTTTCTTTCAGATGTTCTCCCGACTGCCTATTCCGATTTAGACCTGAGTTTATTAAATTGTAGACCAATTGCAGTTTATTGTATTTCAGCATCCTCATCAAAACTAGGCTACTCGTTACATTCGTTAATGGTTTCATTGTTTTTTTTTATTAAATTTTAATTCTTAGCTCTTGTGTTAGTCGGCTGAAAATACGATTTCACCTCTAAAAAATTGCTACAAAAGGTTTCTCAACGGTTTTTTTACAATACCAGGTGTGCTGAATAACATACTAAAAGTTTACCAAGAGTTTTGACAACTGGAAAGACCCAGTTTTCAAGATGGCGTCCAAGATGGCCGCCAAATACATAACTCCTATAGTTAAATTGCTACAAAAGATTCCTGAACGGTTTTTTGTAGTACCAGGTGTGCTGAATAATATACTAAAAGTTTACCATGGTTTGACCACTGGAAAGGCCCAATTTTCAAAATGGTGCCCAAAATTGCCGCCAAACACCTAACTCCTACAGTTTTCATCGAAAAAAGTAAAGTCCGTGTCTACTACCCCTATTTTTTTATGGTCTTAAAATTTATTTATCACTTCTAAATTATAAAAAATATTTTATTTATCCTAATTTTACAAAAATTAACAAAATTATCAATGCTAACATATTTACAATTAGTCACTGTCACGTTCTTCTTCCCAAACAGATTCATTGAATTGATTTTGGTTCACAAACAGACGTGCATGGTAGTCCATACCTCGTGCAACTGCATTGTTTTGCTCGACAGGCAGTTGTGCAATTATAATGTAGAACGTGCAGAAGACTTTCTGGTGCAATGGGCTTATTAGTCATAACTGGTATATATTGATTATCCAAAAGCTTTAACCCCCAATTGACCCATTAATGTTATTGCTATTTTCGATCCAAACCATGGTTAGCTAACATACTGTGAAGCTGTGGCATTTTGTCGAGGACTTGGTAGGAGGAAGGCCGTCTGGAGTAAGGAATGATAGCGCACAAACAAAATTGAAGAGTTGGTAAGAGGGAAGGGAATCCGTATTTCTGCACCCAATCAAGATTGCCATTACCTTCAGCTCCTTTATAACAGATTTTGTTTGATTTTGGAGAAGAAATACATTTGCACAGTTCTGAATCCTTCGTTCACTGCTAATAAGTTTTTGGAATGTGACTTCTTACCTACAACAAATTATCATTTTTGTGTAAGCTTGAATGAACGAAAGTTATGAACACATATTACTACCCAAAACTAGTTCCGTTTCACTGTTGTCACATACCTTATGAAGTTTGGACCTGTCCGTACGAAAATACAATCCTCTATTGTTTAGTTGTGCATAACACAGGAAAAGAATGAGTAAATCTGTATCCTCTCCTATCAACGTCGTCGTTGAGTGGTGATTTGATGACTGACAGCTGCCTTGACGATGTCCATATCTGCATCCCCTGACGCATCGATAACTCTGCAGCCTCTTTTCCGCAATTCTTCTGTCACCAATACGTACGTGTTTGTTGCGAAACGTGGAGAGAAAATCCTCTATTCTTCCAACAAACTGCATTGTATCTCTTTGCACTACCAACTCTCCAAAAAAGACTGTTTGTGTGGGCGTTCTTCGTCACTCCAGACCGCGTTCCTCCTACCGAGTCCTCAACAAAATAGCACAGCTTCAGAGTATATTACCAAATCGTGGTTTGGAGTGAAAAGAACAGTGATATGAATGCGGTCGATTGGGTTGGAAGCTATTGGCCAATCAGTACCTACCAGTTATGGCTAATAAACCCGTTGCGCTACAAAGTCTTCTGCATGCTGCATTGCAATTTCAAAATCGCCTGTCGAGCAAAACAACGCAGTTGCTGCACGAAACACGGACTACCATGCACATCCGCTTAAACCGTGCCAAACATACAGTTGTAAAAAATCAAATCAATGAATCTGTTTGGGAAGTAGAATGTGACAGCTGTGACTAATTGTAAATATGTTAATATTGATAATTTTGTTATTTTTTTTTTGTAAACTAAGGTTAAATAAAATATTTTTTTTTAAATAATTTAGATGCAATAAATGAATTCTACGGCCATAAAAACAAAGGGTTAGACGCCGACTTTACTTTTCTACGATGAAAACTGTAGGATTTTGGTGTTTGGCAGCCATCTTGGACACCATCTTGAAATTGGGCCTTTCCGGTGATCAAACTTTGTTAAACTTTTAGTATGTCATTCTTCACAACTAATACTACAAAAAACAGTTGAGAAACCTTTCGTAGCAATTATTTGAGGGTAAGGTGGCTTTTATTCATATCTGCAGTCGCCTATGTAGTATATTTACTGATTCAATCCTCGGTTTTTTTTCTGGGGATTTTTATTCCGGGGAATTTTTTTCCTTGGGATGTTTTGTCCGGGGACTATTTTCCTGGGATCTTCTTACCGAGGATTTTTTTCTGGTCTCAAGTAGGTTTATTCATATAAAGGCAGAAAGCCTCAGTACAATGAAAACTGTGGAAAAGGAAA
>JAHWFP010003921.1:0-14509 GCA_023313725.1 Lithobius niger
GTAAACTTTCTCGTTGTATTACCCCTCAGGAAAAACCCCTCTTATTTAAATATTTTGCAGGTTTTTTTGTTTTCTAAAGTGTTGTTTGTTGAGCAGTTTTCACAAGTTAGGCGTATTTTTTTTACGGATGAGGGGTGTGATATTGTGACTTTCTGGCGCGTGGACCATTTGATACAAACCCCTGGGAACGAGCGGTGGGTATAAAAGACGCGGATAATTTCGTCGATTTTTATATCAGGCATGGCTGCCAAGTACGACGTGGTCTCGAGGTTCCAGTGCAAGAAATGCAAGGTTGAGTTTTTAACGCGAGAAGAGGTGGAAAGTCATTTGCAAAAGCCTTGCATGTTAAACTTTACTTGTCTCGATTGTGGAGGACTTGTTTCTTCCTACGAGGAATTTTTGGCGCACTACGACCGATGCGATAGAAAAAAGATTACGCCTGAAAAAATCTTGGTGGTATATACAGGGTGGGGCAGAAAGGACGGAACACCCTTGGCAATCAAAGATGGTTAATGTTAGGATAATGAAACTTTGCATGGTATGTAGGCGAACGGGGGGCCAACTAACCATGAATCGATCACTGACCTTGACGCATATTTTCAAGGTCTTCGTGATGCTAACTTTTTAACTATGCTTCGTAGAACTCCAGTTTAAATTAGAAACTTGTAGACATTGGCAAGGCATGGCCATTGCAAAAAACAGAACAAAATTCGGTACGCTAGTTTAGGAGTTACGAAAATTGCAAGCATCATTTTGTTGTGCTGACCGAGTGGTTTTCCTGCAAAACAGCGAGTGTAAAATTAAGTCCAGTGGCCCTCAAAGTACATGAAGCATGCTTGGAAACAAACAGCAACTGACATACTGATGACTCGACACAAGCTCAACACAACCTGCTACATTACACGTATAAACAGAATGGTGCTGCAAACTACAGCATCTTATGCAAGTTGGCATAGTTTAGTCACTGCGGTCGTAATGAAACTAATGTTGTTCCTCCCTCAGGTTAACATTTCTGATTTTGTTTCAGAGCTGATCACGGTTAATGAATTATGCCAATTTGCCTATGCTGCCTACACCATTACCTACCAGGGTTCGACCGAGTTCAGGTTAATACCCGACCCGGTACCGGTAATGCTATTTTTGACCCAGCTCGGACTCGGTAAAAATTCGACCGAGTCCGGGTTAATACCCGACCCGGTACCGGGTAATGCTACTTTTGACCTGGCTCGGACTCGGTAAAAATTCGACCGAGTACAAACAGGGTAATAATTATTTGTTGAAAAAATGTTTTTATTTTCATAGTTTCATTTCTACCTTCTGGATCCCCCTACACCTACTTGCACGCAATAGATATTCATTAATGTGCACAGAAAAAAAAATCAGATAAATTGCTTTGATAGTTTCGGAGAACCAATTTTTTTTTTTAATTACGGGCTGTAAACGAACTAAAATTGAAAATCTTCGTGTTGAGAAAATGCGTCCGCAAGTCGGCGATAGGCTAAAAATCGTTGTTCCCACCTGATAAGCGATAGTGTGAAAGTTTATAGGCTCCTTTTCCATTTTAGTTGTACATCGCAGCTACTGTTTTAATTTTTTAACGTTGTGAAACATCATATTTCTCGTGATTTTCAACAACGGACTGAACATAAACGCTCGCGTGAAATCCGAAGCGCGCCATGGCGGCCATTGTGAAATCGCCCGTCAGCCAATGAGAGCGTGCCAAATCGGACACGTGGTGCCAACTGGCCAATGAGGGAATGTGATCTTCCATTTGCTTTGGAAAGGCAGCTCGAGACCGCCAGAAACAGCCTCTTACATTCTATCTGATTGGCCAATGCCAAAAGGGCATCGAGAAGATGTTTTGAGAGGCCCGGATAGAGGGGAATTCCAGCTTTTCAATGAACCCAAGATGGCGGCGCCCAGTCAAATGGTTCGATCGCTACCGCTGTCGAAAATGACAAATTTTTTGTTCTTGAACTTCGGAAAAAGGAATGAACACCGCATTTCTGCAGTTTTTAGTGAGACTGCACTCGACTAAAGTACTTTTATGATGTTGTCCGTGCCCATGATCCGTGCCGGCTCCCTGTTCCGTTAACAACGTTTTGTTTACAGAAATCAATGCACAACATATCGGGTAGCGAATTTCAGCTTTTCTTATGTAGATATTTTGGCCGAAAATTGCATTTTTCAACCCGCACTTCCCCATATGTCTTTTCGACATATATATATATATATATATAAACGTTGTTTCTCCACTTGGCACATCGTTGCTTATAGGGTCAATGCCAACAAAGGCCTATTGGGAGACAAAGCAACCAAAATGCATTTTATTTTTCATTTCACTTTATTACTAAAAACTTTGGAACAAAGAATTGCTGGTCAATTTAATTTTTGACTTCACTTTATTTAATAACGTAAAGTTTATAATTAAAAAATTTAGAAGAAAGAATTACTGGTATTTTAGTTTTTTAAAGTTGGTTTTGTCCTTTTTTTTGCTTTCGTTCATTGTTATACTATGCGCAATACAAACCTGGACGAAAACAAAATAAAATGATTAAAAAGCAAAAAAAAAAAAAAAGAACGAAACCATTTTAAAAAAAGCTGCATATAAAACATAAAGCAAAAATTGAAAATCTACGACCCAGTTTTACTACTCGGACTCGACTAGGTGGGTATTCATAATTACCCGGACTCCGCTCGGACTCGGTTTTTTGTTACCCGGTCGATCCCTACTACCAATACAATGCATGGTGTACGAAAGAGCCTGACAGAACTGTTTGGCAGGAAAGCCACTCGGCCAGCACAACAGAATGATTCTTGTAATGCCCGTAACTCCTAAACTAACGTAGCGAATTTTGTTCTGTTTTTTGCATTGGCTATGCCTTGACACTGTCTACAAGTTTCTAATTTACACTGGGGGTTCTATGAAGCATAGTTAAAAAGTTAGCATCACGATGACCTTGAAAATATGCGTCAAGGTCAGTGATCGATTCATGATGAGTTGGCTCCCCGTTCGCCTACATACCATGCAAAGTTTCATTATCCTAACATTAACCATCTTTGATTGCCAAGGGTGTTCCGTCCTTTCTGCCCCACCCTGTATTACTGCGAAGCCTGTTGGAAGAATTTCCCTGATTTGGACCGAGCTACGATTCCTACCAGGATTTCACATTGGTCTCTTTTGATGAACGAAGAGACGGTTTCGTAAGATAAAAAGGAAGGACCAACGATGATTGACGAAGAAGAAAAACGAGATCTTCCAATGTTGGACAACGAGATTTTCCCGTGTCAATATTGCGAAAAGACATTCAGGAACAATAGGTGTAAACGGAGACGTAAAAGGCATCACGAAGGAAAATGTAACGTAACCTGTAAATATTGCGGTGTGACTTACTGTAATCAGCTCGCGCATAAACGGCACATGTGTGGCGGGGCTGTAAAACAACGTGGAAAAGAAATTGGAGAGACGTTAAAAAAGTGACGTAAATTGTCTTTTCCTAAACTCGAACCTCTGTTGAAGAAAGAAATAATTTCTCAAATACCCACAAATTTCAACCTCGTAGCCAACAATGTCAGATCTCTAGTCGTACCTATAATAGAGGATACCAGAATCGACTGGGCCTTGTCCTACATGATTCACGACTTGAAAGACAAGATGGAGGTGACAGACGATACCAAACTCGAGGTGAGGCCGTTCAGTTTGGAATTAGGAGGGTTTGATCTCGTGCGCGATGCTTTCAACAGATGCTTCTTAACTTTCAAGCGGGATTTTAAATTGGATGAAATGCACAACGAGCCCTTGATTTTGTTGGAAAAGTACGAGGATAAATATTGGAATATTTTAGAACAATGTCGACGTCTTATGGTAAACATAAAAGCTCAAATTGGATTATGAAAAAACGTCTGGATTTTCAAATTGGATTTTCAAAGTCTCTTTGAAAAAGCGACTGATAATACGAAAACTATTAAAGCTTATTTTAACTCCAACATGGTCAGAGTGGGGAGCAAGGAGGTTCTCTCGGAAATGTCAAACAAGATTCTGCATAGTATTGGACAGTTTGCCGTAGAAGGAGTGGATGGGTTGTCAAGCAATGTGTGTGCACCGAACTATGTATTGGAATTTATAGACCTTTTGCCGGGAAAGGTTACGTAGCACTCCCCAACAACCTCAAACTAGGTCCTGATATACTGGTCAATGTGCGTAGTGAAGAAGATAGATGTTTTCTGTGGTCCATGTTGGCTGGTATACACCCCGTTCCATCTTCACAACATGATTGGGAAACAAACCATTACCTGTCTCGTACGCACAAGTTAGTTGTAGGTGTGTTGGACCCCATTCCTTTATCCAAAATACCGGCGTTCAAAAAAACCAACAACATTTCGGTATCTGTTTTTGGTTTCAAGGATGATGAGCCTTGCATTTATCGCGTGAGTTCCTTAGTTGAAAGGAAGCATCACGTTGACTTGCTTCTTCTTAACGGACACTACGTGACGATAAAAGACTTCAACAAATTCATCGCGAGTTTCAACCCCAACAAGTACTTGAAGTATTCTTGCAGGCATTGCTTACACGGTTTTCGAAATCGTGTCAGGTATGAAAACTACCACCTTCCTTCTTGCTAGGAGTTCCGTTTCAAAAGACCTCATTACCCGACAATAACATTATCCAGTTAAAAAATTTCAAGAGCGAGCTCAAAAGGTTGTACATATCTTACGTGGACTTTGAAGCAGCCCTGTACCCAGTCTCCAATTGTGATGGAAACGATACATACACCGGAGTTAACCACATACACCAAGCTTGCAGTATTGCCTACGTGATTGTTGACCACTAAGGCGAAGTATTTTCCAAAAAGTTGTACAGAGGAGTAGACTGCGTGCAAGTTTTCTTTGAATCTATATTAGAGGAGCAGAAAAAGATCGTGGCTTACGTTGTTTCTCACAAGCAATGAATGAAACGTTTAACCAAGGGACAGGGGTTGCTGTACAAAGAAGCTGCGGCGTGCCATATCTGTAAACAAGGAGCACTTACCCCGCCCCAAGAAAAATTTAACGGGTTTACGAAAGTACAAGACCACGACCACATCACCAGTGAATTTAGAGGTGCCGCGCACAGCAAGTGTAACTTTTCTTACACTTTGAACAAAAACATAGCGGTTGTTATGCATAATTTCGAAAAATACGACAGCCATTTCGTCATGAAGTCTTTGAATTCGTTTAAAGATTTGAAAGCTCTGCATAATGTCAGGATCATCGCTAAGAACAAGGAAAGAATCAGCAGCATGAAATTGGGTGGTTTTACTTTCATAGATAGTCTAGCGTTTATGATGGCATCATTGGAAACTCTAGCTTCGAACTTAAACAGCTTTAGCATCATGGAAAAGCTTTTCGAAGGTAAATCCGTGGAACTCGTATGAGGCCTTCGACCAAAAGGTGTGTTTCCCTATGAATACCTGACAAATGTGGAAGTGTTTGAGGAGCAGTGTTTACCTCTCATGTCGGCATTTGCATCGTTGTTGAAAGGAGCGATCTACTCTGAATCTTATCAACATGTGATGAAGATTTGGGATTTCGGCAAATGTAAAACGTTTGGAGATTACCACGACCTGTATTTGTGGACGGTTGTCGGGTTTTTAGCCGAAGTGATTGAAAACTTTAGAGCGACGAGTTTGGCTAGTTACGGATTGGACCCCTCCCATTACATTTCTACACCCTCCTATCCTGGGACGCAGTGCTAAAGAGGACGGGAGTGTCTTTGTATCTCTTCACTAACATTGACATGCATCTTACGGTGGAAAGGGGTATAAGAGGCAGTGTCTCGTTTATAGCTAGAAGATACGCTAAAGCCAACAACCCGTATATACCATCTACCTTCGACCCTGATAAAAAGAATTCTGACATCATATTTCTGGACTTCAAGAACTTGTACGGTTGTGTTATGTACGAGTATCTACCAACTGGAGAGTACGAATGGGTGCCAGAAGACCGGCTCGAGGAATAAATCTCGATAATTATGGAGATGAGAGTGATATGGGGCTGTTATTGGAAGTGGATTTGGAATACCCTGAGGCGCTTTGTGCATCGCACAATGATTTCCTGTTAGCACCGGAGCACATGAAAATCACAAAGTCTATACTTTCTCCTTTTAACTGTCGGGCAATCGAGGAGTTGCGGTATACGTACAGCAAAGGCCTAAAGCTAACCACTAACCTTTTCTCAAAGTAAAAGTATGTGGTGCATTATAGGAATTTGAAATAGTACCTTTCTCTCGGCATGGTTCTCAAGAAAATACACAGAGCGAAAAGTTTTAAGCAAGTGCCTTGGCTGAAACCTTACATCGAGTTTAATAACGATAAACAGCAAGCGGCTACTAATGATTTTGACAAAAACCTCTACAAACTCTACAAACCTCTACAAACCTCTACAAAAACCTCTACAACTGAGAACAAGCGCAAGAGAAACAACGTCTTGATAGCAACAACGAAAGAGAACGCATTCAAGTACGCATCTCACCCACACGCCACGAGTTTCACTTCTCTAAGCGAGGATTTGGTAATTTTTACAAAGACTCCCGCAAACATCATCTTGAACAAGCCCATCGTGGTTGGGTTTTGCGTCTTGGAATTGTCAAAGTTATTAGTCTACCAGTTTCACTACGACCACATGATAAAAAAGTACGGACCGGGGAGATGTAAACTCCTAGTTATGGATACTGATAGTCTGTGTTACGAGATAGAAATGGACGATGGTTACAAAGATATAGAAGAAGATGCGTCGTTGTTTGATACAACCGACTACCCAAAAGACCACTTTTTACACTCCAACGTCAACAAAAAAGTATTGCAGAAGATGAAAGATGAGAGGGCGGGGTGCCCAATTTCCGAGTTTGTAGGTTTAAAATCTAAGCTCTACAGCGTTTTACAATTGGATGGGAAGAACAAAATGTCTTGCAAAGGCATTAAGAAAACAGCACAAGTGGTGCACGAAACGTACACGAATGTGCTGTTTAATAATAGCGTCATGAGAACTCTGAGGTCTTACATTCGTTCGGAGGCACACGAACTAAAAACCGTCACCATCAACAAGTTGGCTTTCAGTCCTTACGACGACAAGAGATGGGCCTGCGATGATGCAGTCTGTACTCTAGCTTATGAGCACGTGAATTCAGCTTAAATTATCTATATTATCCATTCAGCTGTTGTACTTGTAGTCTTAGCCCTTCCATTTAAAGAAATAAAGCATTTTTCCATCTTTTCCTTTCTTCTTACAATAGAAATTGTTTATTTCTGCTCCACCAGTAATAAATCCGGAATTTGGTTTTTTTGAATTTCCTGTTCATAGAAACCTCCGAGCACTGGTTCACCCTGGTTGGGTTTTTTGTACTTTATGGATCATGAATACTTCGTTGGTAAAATGTTGCTAATATCCTATGTCGAAAATTTGTTTTACCTTAGAAATCCTGACTTTATTTCCTACGGCGAACTTGTGTTTCTTCAGCAGTTGTTTAGGGCAGTTCGTCTCAGCAACGGTTCGTGACGTCTGGTTACTTCCCTAAGTTTCAGTTGTGTGGTGGAATGAACCGTGTTGTTAAAATGCGAAACCAATTCGTCGATAATGTGTATCCACCTGTAATTCCCCTGCCTGGTGAATTTTTTCCACATTCGAGAGTTTTCAGCATTCTGTTGAAGTGTTTAACCATGCTTGCTTTCTTCTCAGGGTACGTAGCGTACATGTTCAAGTTATGGCGTCTAAGTAGCGCTTTGAAGTCTTTATTGTAGAACTCGCTACCTAAATCGACTTGTAAATTTTTAGGGGCGGTTGCTCCTGAGAGTATCTTCTTGAAAGCTTCGGTAACATCTAGACCCATTTTAGATTAAGAGGAATGGCTCAAGCAAACTTGAACATGACGTTAATGTAAGTCAGTAGGTAGTTACATCCTTTATTTAGCTTAGCGTACGGTATCATCTCCACCAAGTCAGCCTGCCATAGATCGTTTAGGCACAGTACAATCACCTTCCGTGTCGGAAAATTTTTCCGTATTGGTTTGTGAAGTTCGTTTATGAGTTGGTCCATTTCGGTTTTTTTTTTTGCCATTCCGAACTTTATTTTTGTTCGCATTATTTTTTTAACGATCGATGCGGCAAATTTTTCTCTGCAAGAAACTGAAGGATACTTTTCGAGCTTTAAACATTAGAATTTCATCGGCAACATGCCTTTGGTTTAAATCTGAGCTGTTCGAGTAGGCAATATCGTGACTTTGCATGCCTCATCCAGTTCATTTATTCCTTTATCGCCTCTAGCTAATCTCTTTTCTAGTTTTGTTCCAAGCCGGTAGTATTGATGCCTATGTAAATGTAATTCCACAGGTAAATCGTCAATCAGTTTATATACGATGCCCTCCCCAGATTTAACGAAGGAAGATTTTTTTCCTTCCACGCACATCATAAAACACTACTTCCATTCGTCTGTTATTTTTAGATATTAAATAATAGGAGGTTTGGGTCGGTTAGATGTGTGGCGTTTACATTCCACACAAAACTTCATCTTGGTTGCTTTCCTTTTTTATTATACAAACAATTTTTAACCCAAACCTAAATTTTGATAAGCGATTTTTTTTCATGAGTGGTGATGACACGTCGTTGTTACAATTCTGATAAAATTTCTATCATCTCGTTCCTGTAACCATCGCGCCCCGCTTGGGTGGATCCGTACAAAAGCCTCAATCTCCTGACCAGGTCGTTTGGATCGTCGTAGTACTTGTAATCCACCGTTCTAGCATACCCGGTTTTTTTCACCATGCCAGTCCCCTATTTCTTCGTTTTCATATCCTCCCAAATAGGTCCTATTATTGACGCGTACTTGGCACCACGATTAGACTTGGGTTTTCGAGTACCCGGATTGTTATTTTGATAGATGGCATTTGTATTTTTCAAAAGAGACGCGTAAGATGCCTTGACATCAGGAGGATTTGAAGGTTCTTTGTGGTCCTTAAAAACCAGCAAACTCCAAAGTGCTCGTTGTCCCGGGTACTGTTTACCGCTAACAACTATATCGTTCTCGAATATTTTTATGGGTTTATTCGCCATGCTCAGTTCTCCGGTTTTCATGTCATATTGCAGTCCAAAGACTGGGTCGGAATCTCTGGGATTTTCGAAAAATTTGAGCAGGAAATATTTTGCCGTTTGCCTTATGATTTGCCCCGGTAACAGACTATCCAAGGGTAGGGACATTTGGAATTTCAGGAGGTGTCAAAACGCGTCTGTTTTGAATTGCTGAAAGCACAGGAGTGACTTTCGGTCCTGTACTGGTAGACGCATATTCGGTTCGCATACCCGGAGTCGCATATTCGGATACATTGGGAGAAATGGGAGGATCTCGCACTATCGGAGTCGAATGGTCAACGAAACTGGGAGGTGTTAGCAATTCAAACTTTCCCATGTCGTGCATTGTTCCTTCAGTTTCCCACCCATCCTCGTCATCATCATCCTCTGACTTATAAGTTTTCACAGGAGTAGCAATTCGAATACGTTTCGCTCGTTTTTTGTTGGAAAGCCAGCAACTACTTTCGTAGGATGCTGCGGGTGTTGGTTTCGGGGTGGTTGGTTTCAAAGTGCTAACAACAGGTTTAAAAAAAACTCTTGCAAAGATTCTACTTGCACCTGCTCATCGAAACGTTGATCCAAAAATTTTTTTGTTAAACGTTTTTTGAGTTTAACAATTTCACGTTTCGTTTCCATGTTCTTTTTCTTTCGGCTTCTTTTGTTTCCACACGCAAACGAACGTTTATAACGCTCTTCATTTAACATTTTGTCGATCGATAAAAATCCGTATGGATCGTTTCAACACGTTCTACACAATAATTTAAACCTGGTAAATTTCATGTCAGAACCGATGTGATTTTTTTACAAATGTTTTAGGTTTAATTCGTCCACGGGAAATACGATTAATAAATTGGCATTATCTCTAATCACCTGCTTGGGAATTCTTGTATAGGACCGACTGCAATAAAAAATATCGGCGTTCGAATGGCACCCTTGAGCGAAGTAACGCTCGATGTTATTTTGTTTGTCCAAAAGCACATCATCGAAAACGATGAGATTACGAAATGTAGAATCCAACTCCTCGGGAGGAATCAGATCGTTTTGTGAGTCGTGAAAACTCGCTATCTCTCGCCTCACCGCTCCACCAATTTCTTCAAATACAGACTGTAAAGCTTGGTATTTTGGTTAACACAAAGATTTGCTATAAACATGTAATCTGTGTCGTAATCTAGCCACCCCTCGTTGCAAATAAAATTAAACAGTAGGTTCGTTTTCCCACAGTTTGCAGGACCTATAATCAGGCATCTAATATTCGAGGGCAGAAATGGGTGATTTTTGGGTTCTTTGCGGGGATCGAAAAAATCGTAATTTAGAATTTCCATTGTTTTTTTTTTTTACATTTATTTAGAAACCAAACTCATAAAGTCTCGATCAGAAAATGTATCGTTGGTCATGTTAGGTTCAGCAACTTCATATTCTATGCTGCACCAAAGTTTTACGGCGCTAGGAGTGTCGTTGCTGACGTGCATGGAATTAATTTTACCACTAACTTCCGACAAAGTCATTCTCCCGCATGAAGGAAAGTCAAACCACGGTTTTTCCATAACGTTCTTGTTAAGTTTCCCTTTAGTTTTGTGGATAACGTTGTACACCCAAGTTCTAAGGCAGAGCGGTTTATCCGCATTGTTGGTATCTTCGTTCGCCTTTTTGCAGAACAGATAGCAGGATGTAACAGGGTGCAAGTAATTGGGGTAATTGAACATGGTCAAAGAAATGGGTTTCTGCTCGTCAATTTGGACTTTTAATTTTTCACAGATGTACCGTCTGAGATCTTTCAACGCACTTTGAGTTTCGGGGCCAGTCGGTGAAATCCATCCCTTGTGCTTGGATCTTTGTTCGAAATGGCAGAACCTACTCCCTTTAAATCTTTGAATTCTATGGAAGGAGGTAAAGCGTACTTTTCTCCATTTTTTACCTCTGTTGCCTTCTCCGTCTTAACTTCTAGCAAATTTGTTTCTAGCACATTGGAGAGATTCGTGCACCAGACAGGATGAAGCATTTTGAATTTCTTTTCTTTTTCGATCTTAACTTTGTATTTCCCTTCCTTATTTTTATTTATATGTAAAATATAAAAAAGAACCGACAGTAATAAAAAAAAATGCCGGTAAATAAATTTGGTCAGTCTTTCAAGCGAACGCAGAGAGGAATGCACTGAAAGGAACTCCGGGGGTAGGATTTATATTAGACTCGAATAACGATTATGACATGCAGAATAAACGCCTGACTAAAGTGGGAACCCGAAGATGCCGTAATTTATTCCCAGTTTAATGAATTAGAAACCGACGTAACAAAACTTAAATCCGACGTAGGATTGAAGACGGATGCACAAGGGCATTTTAACGTGGTGAAGAAACTTTTTAAAGATGTTAAAACTCCCACACAAAATAAGGATGCAACCACCAAGGAGTCTGTCGATTCAAAAGTAGTGGCGGATGAGGCCACTAAAGAATACGTCGATTCAAAAGTGTTGATGGATAACGACATGCGAAACAAACGTTTAATTAATATAGCCATGGGAGTAAACATCCAAGATGCGGAGACTTATTCGCAGTTAAACGAATTAGAAACGGACATGAAAAAAATTCAGTCAGATGTTGGAATGAAGGAAGATATCAATGGTAATTTCGAAGCTAATAATAAACGAATCAAAGACCTCGCTCTTCCCACGCAATCTAATGATGCTGCTAACAAAAAATATGTCGACGAGGCCACTAAATATTACATAAATGAGCATGGTATTAATTTAAGAGTTAATAATTATGATGCGAGGTTCAGACGTCTGAGCAATCTACAACCGGGCATATATTCCGGGGATGCTGTAAATTATTCTCAGCAAACCGAATTACAACATCAAATCAAGAGCCAACAGACTAACTCATTACCCCTGTATGAAAAAGGAGACTTTAATGCATCCGAAAAACTAATTATAAACCTACACAAACCCCCGTATCTCGACGATGCTGTTACTATGCAGTACGTCCTCGAAAATTGTTTTCAAGAAGTCAGTTTCAACATTGTCACACCATTCAAAAAAGGTGACTTTTGGCCTGTAGTAATGGCAATCCTTTTAATTATTATTGCTGCTCTTATAACTATTATTTGAGGGGGATGTATTTGCTGGGTGTTGATTTAGAAGTAAAGATGCGGTGTATAATATTCAACGACATTTTAAAACCAGAGTATGAATATATAGAATATGAATGCGATGAAGAATTGAATGATTCACTGCATGGTTTTCAATTTTATCTATTCAATTTTATCAATTCATCCATTTATAAAGCCGCAAGTAATTGGTGGGGAAATACTTTTGCATTTATTGCAAGGAACGAGTATTTGTATAGCGGCTGATATGGATAGCCGTCCGGAAATTTGGAAACTTATCAAATGAATATATTACTAAGCCCCAGCAAATATAAATAAACTACTGCCTCATCAGATCGAAAACAATCTCGCAATCGTGTCTCTCCGTCAATGAATTCAGAAAAAAACAAACAGAAATTACCGCACCATATTTGATTAAAATTCTGCACTCCGTCATTTGATTTTATTTAACGGGCCCCAAGTACTCGGAGATGGAGGAGGGAGGACCCAGATTGCCGAAACTATCTAAAAAACAGGGGGTGCCCGTAACTGTCGAGTAAGCCACCCAATGATTGCCGTCTCCGTCGTGAAAATCTTCGAGTTTGACGATGCCGCATTCGCCGCGAGGTTTAGGTTTTAGGGGCAACCGATCCTTGCTAAAAGTGCCTCTGTATTTAGGAATTTTCAAGACTTTGACCAATCGTTTTAAGTCCAGATTCGTTAATGGTTTAATAAAATCAATCAGGCCCACGCTGGCTTCAGATACAGCCCTCTCACACGAATCATTTTTGTGTGTTTCTTTTATCGTTTCAAACCCGAACCCTCCATCTTCTTGTTATGTCTCACCATCTCAGCCAGTACCTTAGCATCGTTCTAAGCTTTCTTAATAGCCATTGTAATACCTGCCACTCCACTTGCTAACCCTCCCACACCGGCTATAAGTGGGCGGAGCAATGCCAACAGCGGTAAAAACCCTTCTCGTTTTCTTCGATTTCCGGTCTTGCGTCTTTTCAAAATTTTCCCAATTTCTTTTTTACTATATTAATAAATAACTTCGACTTTGCCTCTATCCAATTATAAACTAATTTTTCTATCTCCAATCAACAATGCGTGACAGGTCGTATTGGCGGGGACAGCAGCGTTAAATTTTAGTTTTACTTGCACATCGACGACGCCCGACTGAAGTCTCTCCGACTGTTTGGAGCAATCCAAAACCACTAGAGGATAAGTCTTTTTAAACTGAACCGAATCAATGCAGAGATCCCCGACATCGTACAAAGTGCGTCTAAACTGCTGAGCCATTCTAAACAGGATGGAATATTCTATGCTAGAAAAATGTAGGCCTAAATCGAGGAAGGGATAATGCTCGGAATTTAAAGTCACGTGAGCGTCCTGAAGAGCACAGTTATCGAACAAAGCAGGATTTTTAGTTTGAGCATCTTTTCTGTTAGTCTGCAGAGCTAGAATGACCCACTTAGGCTCTTCCACCGCTGAAGTAGTGAGAACGCGCCACGTGAAGCTAGTGCTCGGAGGCAATTCGCAAGAATCGTAATGCCAGTGTCTAAAGCCCAAATCCACGTTCATCCCCCCTCGATGTATTTAAAAAGCTCGTCGGACGTTGTGATGAGTGGCACGTGCCAATTCGACTTTTCCAGCGGCAGTGACAGCGGCCCTAAATACAGCATCGTCGTTGCTCGCCCTAGACAACGACAGCATGTGCTTGGTACCATAGAGTACCTTGTCGTAATTTTCGAAAAATCCCATGCAGTGTTTTAAAGGAATGGCGAACGAGAAGCTCCCGTTACGGATCGGTTCCTTCACGATGGTGGAATGTCTCAATTTGAATCCTATGTTATCGTCCAAACTGGCAGTGGAAGCTTCTGCAGCATCTAAAGCCCAGCAGTTCCCCAGCAACGATACTTGATCACTCGAGCCATACGTGAGCAGGCCTTACATGAGTGTCCCGTACCCTAGGTAATTTAATTCATCGACGAGCTTGTCCCCCAAGTGATATTTAATGCTTGAAAACAGGTACATGGGACCGTTATTGACGAGAGTCGCAACATCAGCATCGAAATAATTAGTACCATCGCTTTTCAGTAGCTTGCCTCTAATCAGAAGATAACTGTTAGCAACATGCAGGAACAAATCCTGGTTTTCGATTCTAATTCTAATTTCCGAATTGACATTGTTGAGGTTAGTTCCTACAATCGGATTATATTCGTTAAAAGAATAGTTCTCCACGGAGGAATCGTGTTGTAATGTTTCGTTTATGTTCAGATAATCTTCAGTTAAACTCATCTTCTAGCAGCGGTTATAAATCTGATGAA
>JAHWFP010003932.1:0-12554 GCA_023313725.1 Lithobius niger
GCGGCGATGCTACAAGCACCTACTCCGTCGTAGCATCCGCCGTTACAAATGGTGGCAGCGGTGGGATGAACAGGTGCTGTTCCTTCAAGCGTTTCCCCCCTGCCATGCTACTATGCCATTTGTGTTGAACAATTCTTCAACAACAAAGATGTCCGTGACTCCGACACAATAGTCACAGAAGTAGACGCCCGCATTGTAGTCAAAATCAATGCCGAAGCAGACGTCAGCATTGCCGCTAAAATCAATGCAAATCCCGATGCCCGCACTGCCGTCAAAAACAGTGCCCGTCATCAGCGCCCGCAACTAAGCCGTTCCGGAGCCGAGAAGCAAGGATCGTAGATGTCCCCCCCCCCGGTCTTGAAAAGCAACTAGACGTGGATCAACAGCTGCCCGGAGGATTTGGCCAACACCAGGACGCAAAGCTCCGTAGCAGAATTCAGTGGACCTTGGACAACACCAACCATCGTCACAGTGAAGTAGGCCTCCAACCAGACGTCCTACTGCAAGTAGAAGTGTGCTAGCCGATTCATTCGTCAGGTGGGAAGTTTGGATTTGGACTAGACTGACCGCACAGTGATTGTGTACGGGGTAAGTGTGCATAAGATATGCTTAAGGCCGCCAAGCCGAGTGTTATGATTAAGAGCCTTTTAGGTATTTTAGTTGTTTATACACCTGAGTGCTAGGAGGTCTAAAATAAGTGTATTTCTTGCTAAAACCTACCGTAGTTGGGAGAGAAGTGTTTTTAGTAACTCGCTCTGCTCAATTTAAAGTAAAATTAATTTGCGGCTGCATTTTAATGAAGTTTCATTTATAAGAGTTTTATTTTGAAGCTTAAAGTTAAAAATGTCCAACATGGACGATTTTGAAGATGTCATTCGAGACATACAGTATAAAGACCTTAAAAAGGCCTGTTTGAAATTAGGCCTAACCGTAACGGAGACAAGACACGAATCCGTAACTATTTTGAAAAATGCCGTCGAGGAAGAAAGAATTTCCGTTGACGAGCTCTCTGACGAATTAGCCCCGGCTATAGAGAAAAGAGAAGCGGTAATTTTACAAAAGAAGGAGTTAGCAGCCAAAGAGCAAGAGCTCGCGCTGAAAACAGAAGAATTAAGGTTAAAAGCAGTTGAGCTAGCCGCCGCCGACAAACGCATGGCGCACGAACTAGCGTTACGGGACCAAGAGGCCCAAATCAGGGATAGAGACGCTCTATTAAAGGAGCAAGAAGCACAAAATAGCGAACGCGCTAGTGCTCGTGAATTGGTAAAACTAGATAAGCAGATCGAACTAGCAAGGCTAACGGCTGCAAATCTTAATGGTAGTTCAAACTCAAGCAGTGGTACTGTAACTCCCCCAATTCATAGTGTTCCCGTAAATAAACCGGGTAAAATTGCTGACGCTGTCAGACTTGTAAATAAATGGACTTCCGAATCGGAAATTAATAGTTTTTTAAAACTATTTGAAAAGACTATGGAGACACAACGTATAGACAAAACAGAATGGGTCGTCGGACTACAGCCCCTTCTCGGTGAAGTTTTGATTAAAGTATGTGATCAAATGTCGATCCTAGAAATGCATGATTATGAATTAGTCAAAATCAGGTTACTGGAAAGGTTTGTGCAGACTAAGGAAGCCGTACAAGCCCAGTTTCGTTCACTCGAACGTGGCAACGAACAATTGTTCCACGAACATGCGTTCGCCCTCGAAACCCTATTTTCAAGATGGGTGTCCCTAGCTGAAATTAATGGCAGCTACGACAAGCTAGCTAATTTAGTTATGCTTGAGCAATTCACGAAATCATGTCCCATTGCACTGCGCAAGTGGTTGCCGGACCAAATAAAACTTGGTACGTTACAAAAGCAGCCAAACTCTGTGATGAGTTCACCACCAGAAACAAACAGATTTCTGCGGACACGGCCCTTAAAACAGGGAAGGCACAAGCTAGTGCTCCGTCGTCTAGTCAGACTTCTAAAGTCTTTTCTAAACAAAACAAACAAACTCGAAATGTATTAGCTAACCCGGTTGGGACTAATAATAGCAGTGACAGTGTAATTAGCTCTGATGCTAACACTGATAAAACCGACAATGTTAAATCTAACAATGTTAGAACGTGTTACGTGTGCGGCTCGGCCTCGCACCTCCGCAATCGCTGCCCCGAACTTAAGAAAGCTTCGGCATCCGTTAATGCATGCTTTCTCGTGGGAAAAGATGCCCTAACTATTTTAAAATCCAGCACTATAGATGCTAGTGTAGGAAAGCATAACATTAAAGTTTTGTGCGATTCTGGGAGTTCAGTTTCAATCGTCAGTGCCAAACTGGCCAAAGGTTGGCCACGCCTAAAGCAAAAACGTAAGTGTCACACTGTCCTAAGCAGCGACATAGTGGTCTTAGAACAGGTAAACCTAGGTCTCAAATTAACGAATGGAGCAATGTTAAAAACAGTAGCTTGCTTTTCTAAGGCATCTAAGCCTATTTTCGATGTGGTTTTGGGAATCCCAGGGATTGATTTATTAAATCAAACGTGCAAACCTACTGTAAACCAGTCTCAAGATTTTGCCCCCAACGCTGCGAATGTGTCAGCCCCCCGAGCGCGTCAATCAAAAAAGCGTGCACGTAAACAGACCCCCCGCCCAGCCCCACGGGAGTGGTCAAGTCCCGAGCGTCTCCAGACTCTCGGACGCCTAATGAACGGCAACCAATCGTCGATCGGTCGCCGAGTACCAAAGTTTTGGATGGGAGGGATCCCATTAAAAATTCTTCTGGCCTGCGCCAAGTACCACAGCAACAAGTGGAAACTGTCCACGCCCTAACGATCCTCGATTGGCTACAGCGTCGCCATGAGGTCAACTTACTTCCTAGAATTAAGCTAAAACGCAGCTTGTCCGATAATGATGTAAGCCGTAGTTTGTGCCTGTCCAGTTGGCCACAAATTAACGAAACCAGCTTCGCAAGTTGGCTTGTGTCACGAAGTAAATCGTCCCCTAACCTAAAAAGTTAGTAAAGACAGCTAGACTGATTTTAAACTAAATTAAATCGGTATGCCAGTAGTGAAAACTTAAATGCAGTTTTTTTTCTGATCCTTTTTACATTAGGACCCGATGTTTTGTTGTTAAACTTTTGTCTTGGATAATAATTTTTGTGCTTGATCACCACAATTATGACTCTTTAAACTAAAATAATTGTTTTTTAGTTGAAACTAAGGTTGTAATGCTAACCTAACCGAAAGTTAAAATGTAATTTTACCAGTAGGGAGTAAGTAAAGCCTCTGAATAGGTCTCCAAACTGAACAACTAAAACTTGTAGTTTTTTTTCCCCTAAAAATAGTTTTTTGTGCAAGCTGGTGCAAGCCACCCAGTTTAACCCTAATAGTGTGTAAATTTTCTACAAGTTGAGTTTTTTTCTACACTAAAAACCCGGAAACCTAACAAACTAGTTTCCCTTCAAGTTTTTTTAAACTATATTAATTGTACGCCGCTACAAAGGTGGCTACATCTATGAACACCTAACCTAAACACCAAAAAATCGTGTTTATTGCTTTAAAGTCTGCAAACTTTAAACTGCTTCGTTGAACAAACCTGGATAGTTGTGTAATGAATGCTGATACTCTCAGCAGGTATTTTGTTTGAACATTTAACTTGCTAAAACACGTCATTTTCAGTACAAATTGACTGGAAATTGAATTTTTATCTTTAAATATTTTTAAGTGGTATATTGAAAGTGCAACCACAACAAAAGGAACTTTCAGCTATCTCCCGTTTCGGAACTCTACACCTAAATTTTAAGTGCCTATGTTTTACTCTTTTTGTCACTATCAACGTCTCCCTATGTGGGAGAATAGTGCCAAAGACTGTAACGACACTAATTAAATATTCATTAGGAGTATTCTACGGGGGTTGCAACTTTTTCCCGGTTGGCCCTTCTTAAGGTTTTTACGAAACATTTTTCCTGAAAAAATTTTGTCTGTCTACCCCTCTGCGAAAAAGGTCAGCACTGTCGTTAAAAGGTTGTTGTGTTATTATCCATAAAACCTCCCAGTGTTGTATATTATGTTTAAGTTATGGGTACCATCTCTAAACCCTTCAGTGTAATATTTCCTATGTACAACAAGTTGTTTGGTAACCTTAAACCACTCCAGTGGTAGTCTGTTAACTTTAAATAGAGCTGAGTTGCGCATGCGCTTATAGTACCCTCTATTCCGATCCTTATCGCAAGCTAGGTCCTGAGGAGTGCGCCCAGGGGTTTTTCTCGAGGTTTTTCCAGATAAAAAAAATAACTTTCTGTGCACGGCTGACTGGTTAGAGCATTAAATGTTGCGATTATCTCATTTGAATTAACAGCTACAAAAACCCATAAACTGTGACCCTTCATGGTCAAAATTAGTTTTTATTTATATAAACTTTCGTTTGCTCCAATTCTCTTTGTGGCCTGTACGACTTTCCTGCAACAAGCAGCGCGGACAGCACTAAGTTAATTTTTGCAACTAGTGTCCCTTTAAACTTGTAATTTGTATTTACAAAAATTTCTTGAGCCACAAAAACGTCAGTCCCCCAAAAATATGAAATGGCAATTTTTATTTTTTGTAAACAGTGTATTTTATAACTTGTGGTGATGTATTTCACGGGAGGTGTATTCCTCAGAAGGTGTATTCCTTGGTGCATTAATTTATGCAATTTATTTACATGGCTTGGCGGTCTTGTTCTTTGGCATGTCTTGTGTGCACTGACCTTTTCTGTTTTAGCACTTATTTGGAGTTCGACAGAAACCCCAAATAGAGTCCTCCGCGTGGGGGCGTGTAAACGCGGTCTCGTATCAGACACTCGTGGTGAGGACACCTCAACACCATCGAAGAAAAAACCTGAGGGCAGCTTTCTTCCACACCAGAAGAAAAATCGTCTATATGGCGATTCCACTTTAAAACCTGTAAATAATGTATATTTCTTTAGGCATAAAGCCGAAACAACTTTCAGCTTAGTTGTGTTTTAGATGTTGCCAACACACGATATTTTTTATTCCTAACAGGTGACGACTTTGTTTATTTATGAAAAATGTCCGATGTTCAAACCAGTTTAAAATCTAACCTAAACTGCACTTAGCCCTTTAAAAAACTAGCTGGAATCTTTAATCTTTTGATTTGTGCACTTAATGCATTTTGGTAAATTTAACTTCTTGCCATGAACCCTACCGGAGCTCCAATGTTTATGTTTGTATATTTTTATGGACCCAGTGTATGATTTTATGTTTATTTTTTATAGCATCTCCATCCAAACTCCGACCGTAGCGAACCTCTAAAAACGTAAACAAACTAGCTTTCCTTCGTTAAAAACATGCCTTGTATATAGCAATCCGTTTCCCAAAGTCAAATGTTTATTCTGTGCATTACACTTCGTTCCCCCCCACCCTCCTGCAATAGTTGCGATGCCTAACGTCGTAGTTTATTTTAATAGGCCTAAAAATCACGTTGTTATGAGTTGAAAACTCACTTGCACATTCAAAGCCAGGCCTCTAAGTTTTCAAGTCGGCAATTCCCTTTGTCAATTCGAATCCATCCAACCAAAACACTGCTTCAATTCCGTCAGCCAGTCAGAGCGCTCAAGCTACCCCGGTCGTCCGCGCTGTCATGGCCGACTTCCGGTAATGACCGCACGGCCGATTTTGGTCTGTCTCTCCTCCTCCAAGCGTCCACCTCTTCCCCACTCACCCCCTCCGTCGCTCTCCTACAGGTCCGCGCTAACCCTCTACCTGCCTGCCAAGCAGAAGGCATAAAAACCCAGACGCAGTAGAGTATAGTTAGCACAGCACAGCTCAAGGATTCTCAAAGCTAGAGGTCGCTACGCCGGTCGGGAGTGGAGATGCCGCGGTCCGATTGTTGCCATGCCGGGCAAAAGGTAGTGGTTCGTATCGTACTTAGTTTAGCTTTAAAAGTTTAAATTTTTGGACTTACATTCAAAATTTATAGTTTAAACTTAACTTAACCTCGTAGCTTTAGAAAGTAAATTTATGGAGCGTCAAGCCAAACGGCATTTCGGACGTTGGCGGCCATAATTTAAGGGTTCACGGTCCCTTACTAAAAACCAGCTTTATTTCATGTTTTTTTAAACGCAGTTTAAAGTAAACAAAGGACGGTTTGACCTTCGTGGGGTTTCCATTGATTAAACGCTCGGATCCACTTTATAGGTAGCCGCGGCTCTATAATTTAAGGAGTTGACTTATCAACAGCAACTCTGGGAGGTTTAATGCTTTGCAGTATACACGTAGAAAAATAACTGTAAAACAAGTCTACTATTACTAGACAGCCGAGGCTGTTCGTAATTTAGAGGGCTCTTTTGCGAAATCCCCTTGTGCCTAACCAAACTCACTTTTTCTATTTGAAATTGTTTTATGTGAACCTCGTGTTGGTTCTAGTGTCGAATTTAATGTAAATTCCCCCTGTATTTTATAACCTAAACTAGGTGTAAAGTTACCAAATGTATTTGTAGTGCGATATTTTTCTTCATGTTTGTTTAAAATAAAAACCAGGAGTTTTTCTTAAACGTCCGTCAGTTTATTCGCTCGTTGTTCGCTAGAAGTTAACTTGTAAGATAATTCTCTTAAACTTAGCTTAGCTAGCCTAATTTTCCCACCTTGGTGGCAGCGTTACCGCTTATTATTACAGTTAGCCTACAATATTAGGACATGTGTAGCTCCATTCCCTACGCCGGGACTGTAGCTGTTGTGCTTATTTGAAACAAAAAGTACCCAAAAGTAATAGTAAGAAGATCCAGTTACACCAGGCGAGCGGCGATGCTACAAGCACCTACTCCGTCGTAGCATCCGCCGTTACATTATCAACAGCAACTCTGGGAGGTTTAATGCTTTGCTAGTACACGTAGAAAAATAACTGTAAAACAGGTCTACTATTATTAGTCAGCCGAGGCTGTCTGTAATTTTTAGAGGGCTCTTTTGCGAAAATCCCCTTGTGCCTAACAAAACTCACGGTTTCTATTTGAAATTGTTTTTATTTGAACTAATCCAAGTTCTAGTGTCGAATTTAATGTAAATTCCCCCGTGTCATTTATAACCTAAAGCAGGTGAAGATTTACCAAATGTAAATGTAAAGTGCAAATATTTTAATGTTTTAACATGTTTGACTAAAATAAAAACCAGGAGTTTTAAACGTCCAACGGTTTATTCGTTCGTTGTTTGTTAGCAGTTAGTGTTTACGATAATTCTCGTCAATATAACTTAGCTAGCCTAATTCCCACCTTGGTGGCAGCGTTACCGCTTATTATTACTAGTTAGCCTACATTATTAGGGCATTCGTAGCTCCATTCTCTACACCGGGACTGTAGCAGTTGTGCTGTTTTAACTAAAAAAGTATCACAAGTCAGACCAGAGTAATAGTAAGAAAGATCCAGTTACACCAGGCGACCGGCGATGCTACAAGCACCTACCCCGTCGTAGCACCCGCCGTTACAGGGGTGGTCCAGCACTGTTTGGTAGAAATTGGATAAATGCTTTTTCAAATGAATCCATTAGTGTGCATAACCTTGATGCTAAGGTGGGCTCTAGCCTGCAGGGTATACTCAAGACATACAAACAGGTTTTTTGACCTGGTATGGTAGATTAAAAGGCGTTGCCGTTGATTTCATTGTTGAAAGGGAGGTTAAACCCATTTTCTTTCGGCCTAGGCCAGTTCCTTTTGCCTTAAAACAGAAATTTAATGATGAATTGGATAGGTTAGAAAAGGAAGGAGTCTTAACACCCGTTCATACGTCTTCTTGGGCGTCACCAATTGTGGTAGTGGATAAAATTGATGGTGGCATTAGGATATGTGGGGATTATAAGGTGTCAATTAACAAGGTCATTACCCCTGATAAATTTTCTTTTCCCACTGTGGAAGAGTTGTTTAGTAAGTTGGTGGGTGGACAAAAGTTTACTAAAATTGACTTACGTCATGCTTACAAGCAGGTTGGTTTGAGTGAAGGTGCTAAAAAGCTCACTACTATAAACACACCTAAAGGGTTGTATGTGTCTAAAACCATGCCAGAAGGCATTTCTGCGGCATCTGCCATATTTTAAAGGGAAATGGAAAAGTTGTTTGCTCATGTTCCAATGTCGGCTGTTTTTCAAGATGACTTGGTCTTAACTGGTAAAAATGATGCTCATCATCTTAACAATTTAGATATGGCTCTTAAAGCTCTTCAAGATAGTAGTTTAACTGGAAATTTAGATAAGTGTCGGTTCATGCAACCTAGAGTTGACTTTATGGGTTTTGTCATCGATTCGTCAGGAATTCATCCTTCTGAGTCAAAGTTACATGCTATTAAGAATGCACCACGTCCAACGAGTGTAACAGAGTTGAAATCTTTTGTTGGTTTGGTGACGTATTATGCTAGATTTATTCCAAACTTGTCAACCATGTTACATCCATTGTATTTGCTCTTGCGTAAGGATGTCAAGTGGCAGTGGTGTTCTGCTCAAGAAGCAGCATTCCGGGAATGTTGTAATAGCTTAGCTTCAGATGCATGTCTGGTTCATTTTGATGTAAATAAGCCTACACTGGTCCAGTGTGATGCGTCACCGTATGGCATAGGTTCAGTTTTGTCTCATCGTATGCCAGATGGGAGTGAGCGACCAGCAGCATTTGCTTCTCGTACTTTAAATGAAAAAAACTATTCACAATTGGATAAGGAAGCTTTGGCTTTAATTTTTGCTGTTAAGAAATTTCATCAGTATTTGTATGCAGCCAAATTTTTTCTGGTTACTGATCACAAACCATTGGTCGGTATTTTTGACGAGAAAAAATCCATTCCTGTCAATTCGTCACCGAGAGTTGTTCGTTGGGTACTGACTTTAGCAGCTTATGATTACAGCATTGTGTATCGCAAAGGATCGGATAATGCCAATGCCGATGCTTTGAGTCGTTTACCATTACCTGATTATCCAAGTTCTGTACCAGATATTCCAATTGCATTTTTTCAAGTTTCTAGCAAGAACGTTCCTGTAACTACTTCACAGGTTGCTTCTTGGTCTAGAGTAGATCCTGTGTTGTCCAAG
The DNA here is from genome assembly GCA_023313725.1 of Lithobius niger. NCBI lineage: Eukaryota > Metazoa > Arthropoda > Chilopoda > Lithobiomorpha > Lithobiidae > Lithobius > Lithobius niger. The sequence continues at coordinate 9,037 of JAHWFP010003932.1, forward strand.
GTAAAAAGATTTTTATTAACCGAGTGGCCTAATGAAAGTGCGGATCCAGTACTACAGCCTTTCAAAGCTAAACAAAACGAGTTAAGTGTTCAAGATGATTGTATTTTGTGGGGTAGTAGAGTTGTAATTCCGGAGAGGGGCAGGAAAATTTTGTTGAATTTACTTCATGAATGTCATACTGGAATTGTCCACATGAAAGCCTTGTCACGGAGTTATTTTTGGTGGCCAGGTTTAGACAAGGACCTGGAAAATCTTGTTAAGGGTTGTTCCTTATGTCAGTCAAATTCTCCAGCACCTGAAATCAAAGTTTCCACGCAATGATCTGCTGCTAGTTCTCCTTGGAGTCGTTTGCATGTACACATGTACATTTTGCAGGGCCTTTGCATGGTAAACACTACTTTTTATTGCTAGACAGCTATTCTAAATGGCTGGAGGTAACTCAGGTAAATGCGATGACATCTGAGGTCGTTATAACTTATTAATGAGTTAAGGAAGGTTATTGCAATTCATGGGCTTTCTCATACCGTGGTTTCGGACAATGGTCCGGCATTTATATCTGGTGAATACAAAGCTTATCTTAAGAGTTTAGGCATTGTTCAAATTCTTACAGCTCCATACCATCCTGCCAGCAATGGATTGGTCGAGAGGGCAGTTCAAATATTTAAGTCTGCTTACAGAAAGCTTAACATTCAAAAGAATCCAGCTGAAATTCTCAGATTTTTATTCCATTATCGAAACACACCACACACTGTAACTGGTTATTGTCCTTCATACTTGATGTTTAAAGGAAAGTTACCACATTGTCTGACAGGTTGTTTCCCCATTCTGCATCTGATATTCAGAAGTCAAAACAACTGTTGAGTAAGCCTAGTGCTACATTAGTTGATTTTCAGCCTAATACATCAGTTTGGGTGAAAAATGTTGCCAGTGGCCCACGAAGGTTGAAGGGCAATGTGTTAAACAGAGTAGATAACTCCAGTTATTTGGTTCAGTTGTGTGATGGCCGTGTCTTCAGACGAAATAGAAATCACTTACGAGTATGTGAAGTTAGTGATTCCGATCTATTGGTTGGGAATGCTGGGGGTATCAGTTTACCATCACTTGTACCAGCGAGCATTGTGCATATTCCTACAAGTGCACCAAGTCTTGAGATTGCTCAGGAGGGAACAGGTGATTCTGAAATAATAGAGGCTGATGCTTCATCAATAGTTGAAACTTCAGAGATTTCTCCACCGGTGAATTCGGAACCATTAGCTAGGAATGAGTCAGTTGGTAGTTTGATAACATCTTCAGCTACTCCAACTCCGTTAGTTGTGACTCGTCCGAAAACGTTGATTAAACCCGTAAAGCGTTTGAATTTGTAAATGAGCTACCGTTGCCAGGTTGTGTATATGTACATTTTTGTAAATTTCAAGCTGGGCACTGGGCAGTGTAAATAATTTGTTAGTTTGATTTATTTATTGTACATATGAATTTTGTTGTTTAGAACTGTATGGTAATGTTGATTTCTCCTTAAGCATTTCAGTTTATTTAGTTTGCATTAATTGTGTTTAATGTTGAATGTAGTTTTCGCTTAAGGGGAAAGTGTATGTGGTGTATTGGAGTACACGATAGGCCGAAAGGTTCATTGTTTTACTTGGTAACAGAAATTAATTAAACATGGTACGCTATTTACCAAAATTGTCCCTTGATTGTCACAAATCAAGGTGCGAATTTTCGGTGGTTTTTATCTTTTAGACAGATCTCCCACCTTCCTCAGGCACTTCGAGCGTTGAACGCCTTTTGACTTGGAGAAACGGGAAGTTGTTTTGAATTTCCCGCACGTGTTTGTGCTTCCGGTTTGGGAGGAGGGATAAGATGTGGCGAGCAGTGGCTCCATCTGTGGATCTTGGGAAGAGATAGGAGGGAGGGGCGCTTTCCACTTGCAATTCAATCGTTGTGTCAATTCTGGTGTAATAATCCGACTGACATCGCAATGTGAGGCTTCTTGGTTGTTCATGAGAGATTTTTTGACATTCTGGAAGTGATGGATGGAGATGCTTTCCAAAGCTTGAAGATGTGGCTCAGAGTGTGTGTCAGATTTCAGAAGCATTGTGGTTCTCTTCCAAGCAATTTCGTGATTTTTGGAGATGTGGTGAGCAGCAACTGCACTTCGTTTGGCTTTCCGTTTCTCCACAGCCTTCATGTGTTCTCGAACTCGGGTGCTAATTCGACGTTTGGTTTCGCCCACATAGATGGCGTCCCAGTCCGAGCACGGGATAGCATATACCGCTGCCTTGTTCTGCGGGAGGCTGCAGAGAACCTCAGGGTCATCCGAGGGGGAAGGAGGGGCAGTTGTGGTGTCCGTTGTTAGGTGTAGTTCCTGGCAAGTCGGTGGAATCATAGGACCGACGTTCTTGCTCTGGGATCTAGTGTTGTATCGATGGTTCATCCGCGTAGCTCCAGAGAAAGTTCCCTTGGTCCTGGCAGAGGTTCCTCGAGGAGAAGGGGTAGCAGCAGGAGGGTGCGGTGGCCCAGTATCTGGAGGTGGTGGAGGCGTCGGCGAAGGAGCTGGGGTGTGGGTCTGCTTCTTCTTTGGTTGCAGCAGTGATTTCAGATTCGGGGGTTGCGAAAAAAACACCGGACACCTCCACGGGAGAGGATTCACTTCACACGGTCTCCCTTGCTGGGGCAATAGGACACAACTTGGAAAGGCGCTGGGGACTGCATGACTGGAGAATGGTTTTCCCGCCATCTCCTAGCCTTAGCGATGGCCTTATTAATCAGGCAGGCAGGAAAACCTAGATTGAGAAATTTCTCCTTGGCTTGGAGGAAGTGCTTGGTTGCATCTGGGTTGGACATCGTTCGATACTTGATCCGTACCATCTCGTTATCGAGCACAGCGAGGAGTTGTGACTTGGGATGCCCGGAGTGGAATTATCCTAGTGCTCTGGGTAGGCTTGGTGTACTGTTCCCAGACAACGGAGTTCCCTCGTCGATGGACTAGAACGTCTAGAAAAGAAAGGCATCCGCATTGCTCAACCTCCGACGTAAACTCAAGACAGCTGCTACAGTTGTTCAAGGTATGCTTGACAGGTTCAAGACGGTCTTCGGGAAGCGCAGTGAAGGTATCATCAATATATCTAGTCCACACTCGAAGTTCGGGGTGAGAGGACAAAACGTGGGCATCTAGAAACTGAAGCACAATTTCCGCCAGGCACGGTGAACTAGAGTACCCCATGGGGGGGCCTCGGGTCTGTTGGAATGACTCTTCGCGGAAACTCACAAAGATGTTTGACAGGATGGTCTTGAGGATGCGTCTGTCCAGCTCAAATTCTCTGTCATCAATATCGAGTTTATGGGCAGATTGGTCGAACATCTCCAGAATGAGCTTGTGGCTAAGACTTGGGAACAACGCACGGACATCAAAAGATGTGAGGAGGTCTCCAGGTTGGAGACGAAGCTGGCTGAGGATTTTCGTGAATTGGAGGGTGTAACGGCGGATGCTACGACGGAGTAGGTGCTTGTAGCATCGCCGC
>JAHWFP010003933.1:0-19844 GCA_023313725.1 Lithobius niger
TGTAGGCTTCTAACCTAAACTTCGCGACATACCTAAAATTCGCGACATGCTCTAACCCCAAAAACAAGAGGTACATAACGTTATCTCATGACTTCATCTAAGTAGGACTTTCAAGACATCCGAGGATTTCTTTCTTCTACCCATCTTCATATCTTCATTAAGGGGGGTGCCCTGGAGTATAAAAATAACCTTCCGATCGGGTCTTCACCGGTTGGCAAAACTCACACTGGAGTGGGCTGTGTGATAATAATAAATTGTTTTCCTCCAATTTTTACTGGTAGAGCTGTTGAGTACACTACTAGCCACCTTTCCCGAGACAGAACGAAAGGCGTGGACTCAACACTCACCTAATCCAAACGTTGCTGTATAATTCACGCCCTATGGCAAATTATACAGACCGAAGACTTAGGAAAACTTCCACTGCATACAAGAAGTGTATGAAATCGGTTGTGTTAGCTTCGTTCAAAAGCTGTGAAGTGTGTCCCTAACATTTCTTATGTAACCTATCCAGTATCTTCTGCATGTATGTTCTTCATGAACTTGCTTCTGTATCTTGAAAGTGTATCTCAAGTCCTAGTAAACTAAAGCAAATTACCGAACTTGGACACACATCGACCGCGCCTACAAAATTTCCAGTGGACAAACGTGCTGAACTGCTCTTCGTGATAAACTTCCATCTGCCTGTTGAAGCATGACAGAACGAACTTTGTTATCTCTTCCGGGAGTCAACTCAATAACCCTTGCTAATTTCCATTTTCCTCTAGGTAACTTCTCCTTTATTTGAAGAACTACGTCATTCAGCTGCACCGGCGTTTGATTTTGAGAGGCTCGATGAACTTCGTGAGCTGTACGAAGTTGTAACAAGTAGTCGTGACGCCACTGCTTCCAAAATCGCTTCATCAACTGTCCTCTGTTTCTCCATCTCTTGACCAATTTCGCACTGGTGGGAATGTCGGCATAACACGTCAAATTATCTGTCAAACATGCCCCTTGCCTGCCAAGCAGAAAATGTGCTGGAGTTAACGCCTCATTATCAGAAAAATCTTCTGTAATAGGTGCTAAAGGACGATTGTTTATGACTGCTTCAATCTCTGTGAGTACTGTAGAAAACTCATCTTGTGACAATAAAGCTGTTCCCAAAGTGCGTCTCAAATGATATTTTATTATCTGCACCATTCTTTCATAAAAACCGCCCCACCATGCTGCTCTTGGTGCGATGAACTTCCATTCAATTCCTAAACTTGTAGCGACCTCTTGCGTTTGTGTATTGTTCAACCAGTTGTAGCTCTCTCTTAACAATCTGTCCACTTTTTTGAAAGTTTGTGCATTGTCGCTGTAGATCACTCTGCAGCCTCCTCTTCTTGCCACAAATCGCCTAAACGCCAGAATAAAATTTGCCGTACTTTGCGAGGCCACAAGCTCCAAGTGTATGGCACGTGTCACTGCACAGGTAAACAAACAAATGAATGCCTTGGCAATGTCCTTTTGTGTCTTGATGAAAACTGGCCCACAAAAATCAATTCCTGTTGAATGAAACGGATTCGACTCACTGACTCGCTCAAATGGCAATGGCGCTTCAACTTCACTTGCAGGTTTGGCATTCCATCTGCGGCATCTCATACATCCATGTATGGCTTTTCTAATTGATTGTCTACCACGCAATATCCATACGTCCTTTCTTAACAATGCAAGTGTACTCTGAACCCCTCCATGCAATGTCTTGAAGTGTCTGTCCCTGATAAATAATTCCACCAGTGCTCCACCTTTCAACAGAAAAGGGTGTTTCTGACTTTCAGGAAATCTGGAATACTCCAATCTTCCTCCTAAACGAATGAGTTTTTCCTTATCCAGGAACGGCTTAAACTGGAAAATGCAGGAACTTTTATTCACTTCTTGATCCTTTATCAAAGCTTATTAACGTCTCTTTTTTAACGTCTCTTTTGAGACAATTGTTGAAAAAACGCATTACCCATGCGGTCACTCGAGTTAAACGCTGCCATGAACTATAGTTTTCATATTTCAGAATTGGCTCTGCACAACCACATACTTGCATAGTTACATTAGAAGCTTGCTCTTCTTGACTGACATTGGATAGGTCTTTATCTTGCATCTGTAGCAAAGGAACCTTCCATTCTACTTCCGGTAATTTAAGCCATTCTGGTCCAGACCACCACTCTTCATTTTCTATGAGCTTAGACAAACCTTGTCCTCTTGTTATTACATCTGCAATGTTCTGTTTGCTACTGCAGTAGTTCCAACTACACCTCTCATCAATATTGCTTTGTATTTCTTGAACTCTGCGAGCTACAAATACTTTCCACCTAGAAGGCAAATCTTCGATCCACTTCAACGCCACTTTTGAATCCGACCACAAATATTGCTTAGCTTCTTTGCACAAAACTTGAGATTAATTCCAACCTTGGAATGCTCATAAGTTGTAATGGCGCCAATCGTGATTTTGACGTCACAAAACAAGTCTGAAAGGTATGATTTCCATTCGTAGAATAGCGGAAATAAGTCACTGCACCATACACTCGTGGCCCTGCATCACAGAACGTATGTAACTGGAAGCTCTCCAGACTGCTGACTTGTAGCCATCTTGGAATTTTTATCTTGGCTATTTGATGCACATCTTCTTTCCACTGCTCCCAGACAACTAACAACTGATCAGGCATCACTTTATCCCACTCAATTTTCAATCTCCATAAATCTTGAAGAATGCGTTTGATAATTACCACAAACGGAGACAAAAAGCCTAAGGGGTCAAAAACTCGTGCAAGAATTTCTAGCACATTCCGTTTGGTATTTTTGTCAGACTTGACTACTTCCACAAGACCAGCATGATGCAATCTTAGTTGATCCGACGACAATTCCAAATACAGTCCTAAAACTTTAACTTTCTCTTCAGTCGGCTCTTCTGCTGACACTAGACCCTTGGCAATCCACAAGTTTCGAAGTGACTCGTCATTAGTTGCCCATTTTCCGAACTGCATTCCTGCTTTGTTCGTGACTTCGTGTATTCGTACAGAAAGTGAATACGCCTTCTGAGTTGTTTCCTCTCCAGTTAAACAGTCATCCACGTAGGTCCTGTCTGCAAAATGTTGACTAAAGTCTTTGTCACTAGAGGGGTGTGTGTCTACATGATGACGAACAGTTGCAGCCAATAAAAACGGACTCGCTTTCATCCCAAAGAGCACCCTTGTCATACGAAAAACTTTTAAGGTTGGGTTAGTCCCCCGTTTCCACGGAGCGTCAGTCCACAGGAATCTGGTAGCATCCCTGTCTTCCGGATGCAGAAGAACCTGCAAGAAGGCTTTCGACATATCAGTCGTGACTCCGATCTTATGCCATCTAAATCGTAACAGCAACTCAAATATTGACGGATTGAGGTTCGGTCCAGCACTCTGGCATTTATTTAATGAATACCCTCCTTCAGGGTTTGATGACGCATCAAAAACAATCCGAGTTTTCATGGTCTTCCTGTCATCCTTGATAACGGCCTGATGCGGCATGTAATAAAGCATGGGGTCATGCTTCTCCAGAGTTACTTCCTCAGCATGATTGTTGTGAAGATATTCAAATACTGCAGACTTGTAACGCTCAAACAACTTGGGATCCTTGCTCAACTTCCACAACAACCGACGCAAACGTTCAAGTGCAACTTCGAAGTTGTCAGACAGCTTGTCTTTATGTTCATTCCAGGGGATACGAACCTGATATCTTCCGTTTTGAAACGTCGTGGTATTCTTGTAGAAACTTAATACCTCAACTTCTTCCAATGTTTGTGGCAATTTCTCTTCTTTGGCCATAATGCCACTACGATCCAGCTCCCACATCTTCGATAAATCGTTGGACAACGAACAAGTTTCTTCCCACGAAGCAGCTACACACATCGACACTGTAGGCGATAAGGGACCATACATTGGTGCGCTTCCCTGCAGCATCCACCCAAAAATACTTTGTGTTGCCATAAGTGTACTACTCAGCTTCTTCATTTGTCCCGTCATCACACGCCAATAATGATCTGCCCCTATTAAAACGTCCACTGTGGAAATATCACCAGGCCCCATCATCTGATTCCAACTGCCACAACGTTTGTCTTGCAAGAAACGCTCAACCAAACTTGTTTCCCATAGTCGGACTCCATGGCATATTTCAGCAACTTGTAAAGCAGACATATTTAGACGCACTCCATTGCCTCCAATCAATGTAAAGGAAATTACATTACTCTTCTGATGCTGCCTTCCCCCACCAAACGAACGAATAATAGTTTCTTCACTGCCCTCAACTGCTAACTCGAGCTGCTGCACCAAACGAGAAGAAATGAAGGACCGCTCTGACCCATTATCCACCAAAATGATAATTTCTTCTGTTCCTTTGGCATGCTGAATCGAAACCCTGATAGTTTGCAAAACGGACACTTTTCTTGAATTCTTGCTTCCAGATGAAGAAGCTGAAGCTATCAAGGCCGACTCCGATCTATCTGTTGAATTGTTATTGCTGGTAGCACCCTCCTTGTCTTGACGTACTGAACCACATACTTCTCGCTGACGTCTCCCACTACTTACTGCAAGTGCCGTGGACTGATTTCTCTTATGACACAACAGCGTGTTATGAGTTCCTGACTTGCAAAGCCGGCAGACGATTCGTTGGTCGCAGTATTTTGCAAAGTGACTACCCTTCTGCAAACAATGAAAACAGCGACGAGATGTGGCTAATGACGAACGACGCTCTTGATCGGTGACGTATTTAGGGCATACTGCTGATGGATGCAAGTTGGCTTCGTTGCAAAATATGCAAAACTATTTTGGCCCCTTCTGACTGCTAGCAGGACTGACTCCATCCTCGGTTGTGAGTAACGCTGATGCTGAGGCCGATGACCTTGTACCAAGCTCCTTCTTCCGTGAGTTGTCTACTGTAGAGGCGCTGTCTCTAATTTGCGAGGTGCTGTATGTAAGTTCAATGCCCTTCAATTCTTCTTTAATAAAATCCACCATTACCATTAAATCGTAGACTGCTGCTCCTTTATTTTTCCGATGCCATTCACGCACAATAGGACTTGGCAAATTCTTCAAAAGAATCGGGCAAAGCAACGATCCCATAGCAGCCACATTCTGCCCCAATACTTCCAAGGAACGGATGTGTTTTTGAAAATCTTCAATCAAACGACGAAGCTCCACACCCGTGTCAATTCTCGTTACTTTCTTTAACTCCCATAACTGACGGACATGTTCGGCCACTAATAATTGTTTGTCACCATATTTTTCCTTGAGCAGCGCCCATGCAATGCTATAATTAGCATTGGTTAACGATAATCCGGCGATCGTTAAACTGGCCGATTCCTTCAGCAATCCTCTTAAGTAATTTAACTTGTCAACGTCAGCTAAGTCCGGATTCTGGTCTATGCCGGCTGTAAACGCATCCGAAAATCGCTCCCAATCGGCCACTGTTCCATCAAATTTGGCTATTTGGAGTTTTGGCAACTTGGCATACTTTTGCGTAACCGGCTGAGTCCGTGCGACAGGTGTAGTCTTCAAAAATCTATTTGCTTCCACTTTGGCGTCAATAATTACGTCATTAAAGGCGTCATTGTCGGTCACTTCAGCTGCTACATCAGCGGCTGCACTGGCTACTTCTAACTGTTCATTGACCAGCAACAATGCACCTTCCTTAACCTTAATTTTCTCCAACAAAGCTTCGACTAACGACCTATCATTGTCGGTTATGGCCTGTGTTAAGTCATTACACAGCCTTCTTAAAATAGGACGGCGAGCCGCACGACTATTTTTCAACTGAGTTAGATCCATGACGAAAATGGAAAACCAGCAGCAAGCAAAACCAACCAAACTACCAAAAGGAAACACTCAACTACGCAACGTTGCCAAACCAAAGCGAAAATGGAGGACAAGTTAAAAGCCGAACCCTGATTAATCTTCCCCTTAATGGGGAAGATCAATCGAATGTCGCAAAGAGCGACTTTACCTCTAAGGGGAATTGAAAGGAACCTCACGAACCATCACCAAAATCTACACCAGCCTCGCTGCACCCGACTAGCCTGGTTGTTTTCCCGGGTTTCGGCACCAAAATGACCAGAAACAGCTAGCCGGGGAGAGAAGTTAGACTGACCAAGAGTGAGTTAGGTTGGGGTTTGAGTTGGGCTTACAAACTAGGCAGCCTTCTACATAGGTTGCCCTACGAGGCGTAGCGGTTAACTTGCTAACTAATACGGCAAGGCTACATTATCCTCGGTCCTTAAATCTACTTAAAAGTAGGGCGGAATTAGGTTTGCTGGGAACCTAACCATACTTTACCATGTTTGAAGAATCATGAAATAAATGAGTGCTGTAAAGGAACAAGGCAACTCAACAAATTAGATCTTTACATGACACACTTAATAGTTAAAGGAGCATCCTGCAACTTACAACTTGGACTAAGTCCAAATTCCCCAGAAAAACCTAGAAGGCAAAGAAATTAGTCCTCAAGTAGTCCTAAGTTCCCATAGAACCCCATGACGGAAGGAAGGAAGGAGACGAGAAGTTGTTGCTGGGTCAATCCCAGTCGGCGAAGTGAAGTTTATTTCTTCATAAATTTTCCACCTCAGGTTCAACAATATAACAGGTTTGCACTCACGTGCGCATGCAGAAAAACATCAATGATGCCCTCTAAAAGGCCTGAATATACTAATCTATTTACATACTTAAGGCCTACTGATACATCACTAACACATCAGTTAAGTCCACCTGAGATATCAAAACCCTTTAACAAGGCCGTCCGAGATATCACGTAGCTTATTTATACAGATCGATCCTTAAGTTGCCTTAGCAACAGTCTTTCGAATCTTTAGAATGCTCAAGACGATGCCTTTCTTACGATTCTAGGTAAACCCATTTTTTGCTTATTGTGTATTTATTCAAACCTTCCTTGTTGTTAACTAACTGAATTGCTAACTACATAGCACTTTTTCCCCAAATTACGCATTTTACTCTGTAACTCGTCACAAGCATCAACAAAAATACGCATTTAATTTTTCGCTAATTCACCATTAAACATGTTGCGTAACAAACTATAATTAAACAAGTTTTATCCTACGTATTTTGTAGGCTTCTAACCTAAACTTCGCGACATACCTAAAATTCGCGACAATACCACGTGACCCCTTCCTGCACCCCTATCATTCTTAGCTCTAATTGGTTGTTGACCAACAAATTCTTGCAGGTTGAGATAGAAGCATGAAATGTGGTTCATAAGTTATTCTTTGCAGTGCAAATCGAACTAGCTATGGAACCCACTTGAGATACCCGCACGCCGTTGCCTCCTCCTTGAAGCTTAATCAAGAAATTTTTGCAGATACAGCTAAAATCATGAAATTTGGTATACCTGTCATTCTGAGAAGTACAAATCGAACTACAATTTGTTGTTCATCAGACATAAGGAGACACTGGGCAGCCTTATGGGTATTTCATGGGATTACATAAGTAGTTTGATTCCTACTGCAACAATGCATGCTTTTAGTACATTCAGCAAGAATTTGTTGGTGATCGATGTTTTAGGTTGTGCACATCGGGGGGACGTGGGGAGGCTTTGGTGGTATTTCATGGGGATATGTGAAAAGTTACTATACTTATAGAGATACGAAACGGACCGCGATCGAGCAACACGCCTTGTGCGAAGTGCATGCCGGGAAAACGACGGAGCGACCGCCGCGCCCTCGCTCGATAATCCTGTCTGGGCAACTAGTTGCTCGAATGCTAACAAGCCGCCCATTGCACATTATAACTTGATCGCAAAGCTTCAACTTTGTTGATCTTATTGTTAAAATGATTGATTTGATTTGATTATTAAGCTATAACCATTACTGCTCTTGACAATGGTTTAATGAATGAGAAACAGTGGTTCATGTAGACAAGCCATCGCTTTGAATTGAATTAAATTGAATTTATGGAGAGCATAGTGGCCCGAAGCCATGTGCCCTGTCTGATTGTTAAAATAATTGATTTGATTTGATTATTAAGCTATAACCATTACTGCTCTTGACAATGGTTTAATGAATGAGAAACAGTGGTTCATGTAGACAAGCCATCGCTTTGGACTGAATTAAATTGAATTTATTGAGAGCATTGTGGCCCGAAGCCATGTGCACTGCCTGAACAACTCTTGTTTGGTCTCTTTGGTCTCTCAACAAACAGAACCTCGCGTCAAATCGTAACATCAAATCAGCTCCTTGTTAAAGGTCATCATAATGTGATTATTATTGTGCCATCAACTGCACGAAGTCAAAAGCTTAAAAAAAATAATAACGACAAGCTGGTTCCTAGAAGGACGCGATGTTGGTACACCGTCCGTTTGTTGTTGCACTGGTGTTTGTTTCGGTTGGTTCCCAAAGGTTTTTCGTCAACAACAGGGTGGCGTTCTACCTGGAAAACCGGGAAAATTCAGGGAATTTATGAAGTCTGGAAAATTCAGAGATAAATCAGTGAATTTTAAAATTATTTACCGAAAATCAAGGAATTTGAACATTTTCCGGAAAATATTTCACCTATAAAGACTAGGTAATTAGGATTTCATTTTTTTGCTTCTAAAACCTTCACCTTATGTCAGTTACACCCTTATTTCCTTTTTGTTTCATTTCTGCACCCGGACCACTGCACTGTGACTGAGGTTGGCGCTAATGACCAAGTTGTCGACGCGCTATTAAGCCTCAATCCCCCCCCCCCCTTCATTTCTGTTAAAGCGAAAACTCCTTAGGGCTAAGTAATGTGGGACGTTACGTGTTAAGTGAGTTTTTAGTTTCGTTTAGATCGTGGCCTTTTCTTACTCTTTATTAATACCAGGGCAGTGCAATTTTTGATTTAGCAAAGCAATGTGATGTGCGACTTGAGTGAAATGTAGAAAAAAAATTTAGTCCTCTACTGCACCGTCCTTCGACCAAAAAAAAAAAATCAGGCAAAAGCGTCACTATTGATCTGAAAAACCTGGAAAAATCAGGAAATTTCATCATGAGGTTTTGAGCGCCACCCAGAACAATGCATATCGTAATATTTCGTTTGTAACTGATTGTTACTACCAATCGGCATTACCCTTTACACTGCCGGCCTCTCGCCCTTTTTCATTGCTGTCGTGCAAAGAATGAACATGCTTTCCGTTTTCAATGGTGACGTGAAAAGAATGCGCGTCCAATCGCATTAATGTACTGCATTTGGATTAGTTGTATGAGTTCGCCACCTATGAAATCGCCCCTCACCTGCAGAAGGGGGGGGGGGAATGAGGTTTAATGGCGCGTCGACATATAGGTCGCCTATGGTTCAGTGCAAGCGAAATACATAGAATATATTGTCAATTAGGGCCTTAAAAAAAAGTTTAGAGTTGGCCCTAATTGGCTTTTTTCCTATTTCCTAAAGAAACTGAAATATTAATTCGTTGTTACTGGGGCGGTTATCTAAAATGCTAAGCATTCTAAATGGATAAGGCTGTTAATTTCCCAGCCCCCCCCCCCCCAAAAAAAAAATGCCTCCGTACATAACAGATAAGGAATGAATGTGTTAGAACTTTTCGTCTCACGGTCGATCTCCAGGTGAGGGCAAAGAGTCCCAACAACAACAACAAGAACAACAACAACAAAAACAACAACAAGAAAATAATGGCCGCGTTGTGAACGCCGAACGGTTCGATTGTTGTCATTAAAATTTGCAATGCAGTGAAATAGTTACGATACGACCCCAAATAACGAATTTCGTTGCTCTATGCAAATTCTGGACGAAACTATAGGAGTTCAAAGTTTGACGTTTAACATGGAAGTTCATGCTGAGGCTTACGTAAGGCCTTGACAAGGAAGCAATGATATTTTAATTTGCCGTGATTTTTTAACTAAATTTTGGGCACTGAAACTAGCTAATCGTCACTGTTCGTCGTTATCTAGTACCATTCCCAATTTGAAAAGGCGAAGGACGGATCAAAGAAGAACGATGATATGGTAGGATAAGAAGCACCAAGAGGCCATTTTTTGCTTACCAAACTTACTTCCGGGTCAGGCCAAGGATTAAACGAAGGAGACGACCATGTTAGGGGAAGGAGACGGCAATCTACAGTACGAAGACGGCCAATGCTGGTGTTAATGACGTCATACTACACCAGAAAAGCGCATCTATAAAATGAGACTGTTGGCTTGCTCGATAAACGAAAATTCATTAAAAAAAGAACCTAATTTCCGTTTATTATAGTTTGCTTTTTTACGAAAGTAAATGCTTTTTTTTCGTCTGCTAGCAACGTAAACAGAGAGATTTAAATTTTTTTTAAATTCCGTTGCAAATCCAATAGTCACGTGCCTCCCTGCAGCACACTGATTGGGTGTTCGGGCTACTTTGTCGGAATTGGTGAATACACCGCGGTCCCAATCAGTACATTTTCACAAACACAATACTACCGGAAGTCAGGAATGAACCGTCTTCTCTAGTCGCTCCATCTTTGGGACGGACGGACAAAGTCGTAGCCATAGTCTTCTCAGCCGGTACGGCTGGACAGAAGACTAAAACCGGCAAATCCAGTTGTGTTCAATCAATCGAGCAAAACTTGGAGCTAGCGAGTCAACCCAATCTAGCCAAAGTAATTCATTATAAGAATTAACCAGCCATATCGCTTGCCTCGCTCACTCTGCTGGCGTCGATCGACGCTTCATATACTGTATTTTAGTTGATTCCCAGAGCATCATAAATATACCGATTATTAGGATACAAGCCAATGCAATTATTGTTCTAAGTTCGTACGCCCTGAATGTCTGCAGTTCCCACTCAATAAAATGGGTTTGGTTTGCATTGAAAAAGTAATTACACTGCTGAACTCGCTCACTTAGCTCGCTTACTCCACGCGCATCCGTGATTCAGAAACGCAAATTTTTAACAATTTATCTATTAAAACCTACAGGTCTACTTTTTCCGTTCGTACAAGCAGTTGACGGCAACGAGTTGTGAGGTCCATGTGTCATGTTGCTGATACTAAATGTGATACAAAGTACGTCGTAGTCTTAGGCGTGGTAATTTTTTTTAAACAAGTTTCTTTCTGGTGAATTTCCGTTTACAAAAATCTTTGATGAAACAGATTCCGGAGGCTTTTTTCGCGTATGTGAGGGTAAAAAAAATCAAAGTTCAGCGATGAAAACAGGACTATCAGAAGCGTCATTTAATTGAATTTCATTCGATGGTACTCTGATATTTTAGGGTCCTTATTCGGAGAAATGTAGATACCGTTTTAATTTTATAGACTGAACTATACCATATAATTTAAAGTGCATAATTCTCTAAATTATTCATTGTAAACGACCACTACTGTTGCATGATTTGTGTGCATAATTGTAATTGAATGTTTATTCTCAACCTTATATTTATCCACTATGGTTTCCTCCAAGTTACAGCATCCTTATTTCTTCTTTTTACAGCTTTCCTGCGACTACGTTTTTCTGCAATATTCTCAGCAGTTAAGCAATGGGTACAAATACGGGTGTAAATCATTTAAACAATCGTTTACGACGAATGGTGCGGTCTGTGATGAAGGAAGAATTAAAAATTCCGGGTGTGTTTAGTGCCTGGCGTGAAAAATACGAACATTTCATGTTAAAGTGTCTGTGGATTGTTATTCTGAAGACGTGTTTAGCGGTGTTTTTGTATCAAACCATTAATCGAATCCAGTATTTTTTCACGTACCCAATAGCAACGGATGTCATAATGACGAAGAAAACTTATGAGACCTTCCCCGAGATTACTATGTGTTACCAAGAAACTTTAGGGGCAGAAGAACTCTATGGCAGATTCCCTGAGGCACCCTGTGCCAATCCTATGACAAACATATTACAAGAACGCCATGGAAAAAATTTTACGATGAATGACTTGTGGCAAAAGATTGACACAACAACAGCAATTGTTTCTGCTAAACAGATCAGTGTAAGTACTAAGCATGTTAGCAGCATACCTACTGCAGAATTTTACCTTTGGTGTGTTAACCTGTGTGTTTTTATTGTATGGTCATTATGGATGAGCAAGAGGCTGATATGATTGCTTCCTGAGTGCTAGTCTGCTTTATGCTGCTAAAGTATTTTGTAAACAGGCTTCACGCAAGATCACACACAAATATGACAGCACTTTAAAAGACTTTTTTTTCCCCAAAACCAGTATAATTTTTAATCAACTTTTCCAAGCTCAATGCAATTTTTCAAGGGCCTTTATTAATACTTAAACTTAAGTCATCTAGTAGAAGTCCGCTCACTAAACTTCAAATAGAGCTTAGGGAAGAGCCGACAAAATTTACCAAATACTAAAATGTTTATGTTTTAATCGTGTACTATATAGAAAAAGGGTCGATGGAATAAAGAGTAAGAAAAAACCAATTGGAAAAAACCTGTTAGGTCTATGCGTTACCGCGAACGTGATTAGACAGGGTAAGGCGTTTCTTCAGGCAAGGTTTTTTTCAGGATTCATTTTAATAGCCTAGTAAACAAAATGATGAAAACGTGTGGTGCAGCTGAATTTAAGATCACATCCTTTTACGACAAAGAAGCAAGTTTTCTTTTTCGTGTTTAAAATTAGAGTATTATTTTAAATTACAGAAAGAGAATAATTTCAAAGACTTTTAAGGACTTAGCTAAGCTTTTCAAGAAATTCAAAGCCTTGTAGGGCTTGAAACATCTTGAAGCACCTTGTGCGAATCACGTAAAGTTCAAAACTGAGTCGATTCCTCTACACAAGAAGTAGTTTGCTACAAAATTATGTAAGGCAAATGTAAATAGGTTTAAAAATTAAAATAAAATATTAAATAAAATGGGTAACTGTGACTGCAACTTGTCAGCAAGAGAAAGCGTAATTTTTCTAGCTACATGCCTAAAGTGAGAAGCTAATTTTATTGAGGAAAATAGACTAAGAACACTAAGCACTCAATGGATAAAATGTAGGTACACTTTATATATTTAGAATATTTTTAAAATTCCTAAATTTCAAATGGTAAAAAGTAAAAAAAATATATAACACAGAGCATAACACTACAGAAACTTTTCGCCAGTGAACTGCCATATTGAAAAAAAAGCTCCAGTGAACAGTCCCACAGTGTTGTGCTCTGCGTTACTTTTAAATTTTTTATTTTTTACCCTTTTTTATTTTTTTTTAAATATTTTATGGTTTACCCTTTGAAAATTGTACTAAACTGCAACGTCCTTGTGAGTAATCATTGTAGTGTTATTGTAAACGTTTTGTTAGTTAAGTTCATTTTGATATATTTATCTTTCATATTTTTACTGTTTCAAAATAAAGACAATTTTGTAAATTGTTCCCAATGGTTAGGGCTTTACGTCCCACGGACTATTCGTCTCTGGGTAAGTTTCCCGAATGTTGGGAGAAGCTTTTTTTGTTGCTACTTATTTTTTTGCAAGAGTTACTAGCCGACAGTTCTGATTGCAAACGCACACAGTTTCAGTCTTCATATTTCTGAAAGTGAGTTTCCGTCACTTCTGATTTGAGAGGCAATAGGAATGCAAACACACACACAGTTTCATTCTTCTATTTCTGGAAGTGAGTTTCCGTCAATTCTGATATGAAAGGCAATAGGAATGCAAACACACACACAGTTTCCTTCTTCATATTTCTGGAAGTGAGTTTCCGTCAATTCTGAATTGAAAGGTAATAGGACGTCAATCGTTCCTGCATGAAGCACAACTCTCCACAGTTTTGACTGTGCATACCCAGAATTGAATTCTTCATATTAGCCGGCTAATTTGCCGGCATTTCTGCTTATGGATGCTGTAGGATGTTTATGATTCCTGCGTGAAGTTCGTGCCCGCAACAATTTGACTGCGAGATGCCAGATGTCCCATGTGCACTCGATATTTGTGCACTTTAATGGCTTCTAATCTTTACCGCTGAAGACAGCATAACGTTTGGTCTTTCACTAGAGACCAAAAACTATTTCGCTGAATGTAGGCGTTTAAATGTGCTCACTTCCATGTTGGCTTCCAGAATGATTTTATTTTCGTAATTTAAGGTCAAACGTATGTAAATCTTGCAAATGCGTTCATTTTTTCCACTTTTTTTTTCATCATGTGAGATTGATTCGTTATACTAAATAATGAGACGGTATGTACTATTAAGCATAAACGTTTATTAACTTCGCCTTAACGAAACCGGATAGCTCAGCTAGTGAATAAATAACCATACAAAGAAAAATTGTAACACAATATCACTCTATTCGTTAAAATATCAATGGTGTATGTCAGCTTCAAGTTGGCACGAGAAGTAAAAAATAAATATGAATTTTCGGAATTTTTTTTACAGAAATTGGTAGATAAAAACGTTTTTTTTACCAACTGCAACAATTTTTGGGGGTTAATAATGCGGTTTTTAAAGTAAGCAAGCAATACTTCTCGTGCTAATCCTTCTGTGTATTAAAGCTGAACCTCGGGATGCGATATCTCAAATTAAAAATTTTGTGTGCGGTTACCCATGAAAAACTTGATAACTCGCATTAGAGACAAGCTACCCACTTGAAATTTTAAATGTTGGTAGATGTGGGAGCTTTAACGTACACTAGAATTGTGAACCAGCAACAATTGGAAATATTTTGTTTAAATTTTTTAAATGGCCCCATACATTTTTTTTCTTAAAATTTGTATGTATCAATATACAACTAAGATACATATTTTGCATTTTTTTTAGTTTGCGTGGTAGTGCTATGTTCTAATGGTGTTTTAAAACCAAAATGAACACTATGCATGTATTTGTTGAAAAGATATCACAGAAGCAGACTTGCGCATAACAGCTTTAGTATACGTTTTTAACAGGATGCCATAACCTGAAAAAATTCCAAATTTAAAAAATATATATATAGATGAGAATTATATTTCAATAAGGTTTAAGAATATGTAAAGGTATTTCCACTGCTATGTTTAGGCCATTGGAAATAAAATCCCGAAGATCGTGTTCGGACCACATGTGCCTCCTTAAGATGTTGTCATTGACAGCACGTATACACAATGTTCTTAAAAAGACAAATCCTACCGGTATATCGTGCGACCCGTTGAGAATAGCGTTTGCAACATTTACACAGGTTAGAGGTAATGTCACAAAACTTGAGTCATGCTGGAAAGTCAACAGGGATTTATGTCCCTTTAACATAGCTTAAATTTAAACGTCAGATTTAAAAGAGATCAGAAGAAAATAGCATCTGGCATTGCAATAGAAGAAAAGTTCCATTTCATGGATTTGATGAGTTTCCAGCCAACTAGTGTCACTTGTCATGGTATAAAGTCCCTTCAGGTATATTGTTCAATTTTTGAGTAATAATTATTTTTTATGGTTGTATTCCAGTTTCATCGGCATGGAATGGGTCAGGTATTTGCTATGAAAAATGCAACTCATTGCTATCTTTAAAAGCAGAGTGAGGAAACGTATACGAAAACCTTGCTGAGTTTGTTTGCCTTCGTAGGCAGAAATTCTCACAAACATTTTGCACTCTACTGTATATGTAAATAGCGTAGATGTTGAAAAAAAATTATTTGATTCAGTGGATGAGTTTCAAATGAGTATCTTCCTCCTTATTTTTCAGCCAATGGGAAAGGGATATTTTGGACGTATGACACAATCACAGCCCACTTATTGTGATAAGCACTCAATGGTCTACCAAGAGGGCGATTAACAAGTGATAAGCGCTTTAGAGCATTTTTGATAACCACAACTAGATGGCATCACACAACACCAAATTCGCATAATTAAAATTGTTAAGAAGGCTTATTCAATCATTTATTAAAGAATGAGAAGCTAAATTCAGTATGTGAGAAAAGTTTAGGTTAGGTTACATCTGATTGTTTTTGAAGGGATATCAATTGCTACAACGACTTCTACTTCTGACTGGTGCCTTCATAAAGAAGAATTTTTCAACATGGCGATAGAATTGGTCGCTAGGCCCGATTAATTTATTGCTGCTGTCGGTAACGCATTACATGATAATAAATATGCTTCACATGTGCTATACAATGTACTTACACGTCCGCAATGCATCTTCACTCCGGGAATTGTCACTCAAACTTATTTTAACCGTTTCAATAGCGAGGCCGTATTCGTTTTCATAGCAACCTAGACAGCTAGCAACAAACTGACTCGACCGAAGCTGAGATGGCGGCCATCCAACAGCGCAGTGCCAAAGTGATTTGCGATTAGATAAATACAAATAAATAACGAACATGGATGTATAATCGTATAGCTAATTTACCTGCTACATAAACATAACCTGCTACATAATACGTAAATTAAAGATTTTCAGTGACATTATGTGGTCGTTTCTACGGAGATGCTACCTGCTAACGTCTGCACACTATAGAGTATTTAAAAAAAAAACGAAACTGAAACTCCGAAAGTGATGGAGAGGCTTTCCATGTAATCCTCAACTAATAGACTCGCTAAAAAATTAATAAAAGTACAACAACATTAATACAAAATGCAGAAATTCTTACATACCCCCATAAATGCTTGTAATTGATTTATTAATAAACTGACAAAGTAATTTTCGCGAGATACTCTGATTAAATACCCCTCCTGCTGCGTGTAGTTATCGATATTTTTGGAGCAGTCAAGTTTTTGCTCCCTTAAACTTGTTTGTGCTCGAGTTGTAGCTTCCTCGTCACTTCGTGAATCGGGATCTTAATTATTAGCCAACACAAGCACTCACGAGTTTAATGGGAGCAAAAACTTTCGTGCTCCAAAAAATTATCGATAACTACCCTTGCGCTCGGGATATTACCTATGACAATCTAATAAATATGAACGTTCTTCATGCAATATTATTAAATCTCTCCCTATTGTTGCCCTTGGGGTCTATTTTGTTTTCCTTCGCGGCGGGTTCTTTCACCCCCAGTAGCACTCCATTGTTCAATTTTGGATTACTTTTTTAAAATTTAAATACCAGCAAGTTAACTGTTTTAAATCATTTTATTACAGACTCAAAGAAAGCCATTGTCGTATTCAAGAGTTCCTCTTATCCTTGGTACTTGTGCTACTTTTCACAGTCGTAAGTAAATCTGTGTATCATTTATATCTCTCTGTTAGGTTAAGTTTTTGTCTTAACGTGGCAATGAAGTGTACTAGGTATATTATAACCTTGCACTGCCTTGCAGTTGTCGACGCGCCATTAAGCCTCTACCCCCCCCCTAGCACTGCAAGTCTTTTTATTCAGTTATCCTTCCACGAGCTAAGGTGTTAGCACGTCAAACCCAACAGACATCACTAACATTGGCCAAGAGTCAAGTTTCGATTCCTCACGAACTTCCTCCTCAAGTATCGCTTCGATCTTTATAGTAGGGTAGATAAGCCACTAAAATAAGCCACTAAATAGAATTCTGCATTTTAGAGAGGAAAGTACCAAATTTGGCACAGATTCTAATTTAAGTATACTGATGAAATCTGGATATAGGGCCAACTGAATTTCTCAAACCGGAAGTGGAAACCGGAAATGCCTATTTTTAGCTATGAGCGAAACCAAAAAATAGCTTGACTTATCTTCATCAATGTGGGAAAAGGGTTTAAAATGTGGCACATCTTATCTTAATACTGCTCTTGAAATTTCTGGGTATGACAGCCCTGACTGAAAGGTAGCTTAAGGGACCAAACGAAGGTCAAAAGGTAAAATTTTTCAACGAAAAATTACATTTTTATTGCAAGAAAAAACTTACGTTACCTGTCTTTCTTTTAGCAGTTCCCTCCAAATGCTGGGACGAATCCCTAGCAAAGTTTGTTGGCTTTCCTGGCAGGCTCGTAGCTCCCTACTGCGTATGTGCGGGCACATGTCTCCTATATAAGCGATCGGTGTGGACTGTTATACATATTTCTTCCTAGGGCACCATCGTGTGTGGTCTCTTTCTCGGCTCTCCCTCTCTTCTCTTCAGCCATAACGCATCGTCTTTGATGTCAGTGTGCCGATCCTCAACGGGGCCCCATTGCTCGGCCTGGAGCCTTTGCGGACCGCTACCTTCTGTCCGCCTACTTTCTGCAAAGCGCTGCTATTCACATCAGCTGTTATTTCTACTAACAGGGGGAATATCAGCCCCAACGCCCGAGTCTGGAGTTGGTGGACCGCAATCCGCTGTCCGTCTAACTTCCTTTAGAAGCTGCTGTTCGCGCCGCTTGTTAAGCCTGCTATGGATCTTCGCCTTTTGCTTCTAACGGAGCTCGGCAACTGGGCCCCAAGGCACGTGCCCGGGACCTTTTTATGAGCAGCTTGATGCCTACCTGTCTTCTTGAACACTTCCACTATCAAGCACTATCTGGACGATCATTGCGCTCAGTATTTCTTCTGTTCCTCCGCCGGCAACCAAAGCTCGGCGTTCAGGCCTAGGCCTGAGGCTGAGCCTGGTGTGTGTTTCTGCGATCCACTTTTTGCTCAGGATTTACAACTACAACTGCCAGTCAATCTCTCTTCAGACGACCTCCTTTCCAAGCCCCGGAATGAGCTACGAGCTTCCTGCTTCGTCAGTAGTATCTCTTAGACATTTTATTTCAGGATAGGAACGGGCCCGTAGGCCCAAGTGCCTGCATCCATACCAGTCATGCCGCTGGTCCCTTTCACAATGATCCGATCCTTTGGCACGCCAGACCAGCATGTACTACAAGTTGTCATGTCTCGTCACTTGCATTTCCTTTTTTTTCACTGTATAGCAAGATGTGATCGGGCCCATCTATCCACGACCCGGGGCCCATACGCTATTGACCGATTGGCCTCTCCTTGCTTCCTGATTATGGTCTCTACTACCTCGCTGTGCCCTGCACCGCCTTCTTGATCTACATCAACGGGATTCCCACTTCAACACACTGGCACAACATGTGACTTCTCCTATGGTCTGCTTCCGAAGACGACTACTTCGCCTCTCTAGGCCTGGCTTCACCTTGGCCTCTCTTCAGTCTTGAAGAGGTTCGTCTGACCCGCCATTTCATTACACGTACAAGTAAAATGACTTCTTGGATGTCAGAAAGACCATGCCATACACTGGCCAACACTGACTGAGGCTCAAGTCGGGCAGCGATTCTTTCTGCTGTCACTGTCGTCAAGCCTCATTGACCCAAACAGACAAAAACCGCGAAGTCCATCGTCCGTTGTTTTCTCCATCTGCTCTCCATCTGCAACCTTCGCCTCACAAGAAGGAGGGGTCTTACCCTTGGTCCAGCCTCCAGTAGGACCATGACAACCAGTACTCGTTAGGATGTCCATCAGTTTCCCTAACTAATACCAGTGATCAATGGTTCCAATATTCTTAGATCCTTCACTTGTCACAACTTAGACAGAGACACTGATCTGGCAACCTGCCTTTGACCGTATTACCCTGTCAAGGACCGGGGGGGCTCTCCCCAGCTCAACCTCACGAAGGACTAGGTCAACCGGCTCACTGCAACAGAGCACAAATCGCAACACTAACTACATCCAGTTCGTTTTTACACCACGACTCTAAATGCTGACCGCTTCGTCACGTATGATAATCCAATATGACTGCGGTCGTCTCAACGAGTTTCCCACTAGCCTGATCTGCCTCAGCACCTAGCACCTTGTTTCCTGGATTCTCGTCCTTTATCCCCGTTCCTTTATCCATTGCCCCTTGTCCCCGAGCCTATCTCACAAAACAGGGACGCCTCATGTATAACGAACTTCGCATACAGCTCGACCTCGTTGCTTAAGCCGACTTATGCTCTCCAGTCGTCCGCTTCGACAGCGGCCCTAGAGGGTGAGTCTACCACTGCCCAGCACTCTTCGATCTGCTGTCCCCGAAGTATGAACTAGTCTTTGGCCACGACACCTGGTCTCTACCGAACTAGCATGTTTCCTGACACGGC